>BHFT01044742.1:0-46003 GCA_004320025.1 Laticauda laticaudata
CCAAAGAATTCTTGAATCTGAGAAATTAGCGACACGCGCCACATCACACATTGTAGAAAGTGATGGAAATGTTCTCCACCACCCCAATAGTTCAAATGAACCAATTCCAATTCCAGAAGTTGTGGATATGATCATGTGGGGCATCTTCAGGTGCATGATGAGGCCTCTGTCGTTGACCTTGGCATATTTTGCATAACGCGGTTGCAGTGGCCCAGAGAGAAGAAAGCTATGCGAGAAAATAAAACCTAACTCTAAGCTTATGCCTCCCCACTCCCATTTATACAACAGATGAATGTAACACCTCCAGCTCACTTCCCCCAACTGTATTCCTAATCTCCCCTCCACCCCCCCTGATTACTTTATGGCAGTCAAAAGATTGCCAAAGCAGATAGCAGAAGATCTTGAGGCTGACCATTCGCCCCCTCCCTAAAAAAAAAGCCGACAAATCATTCCAAGTCCTCAGAAGACGCAGAGAGCGAGAAAATATAAAGACAATTATTAATCACTCACACAATTACAAAAACAACACAATCCTAAGGTTTATCAGGATGACTTGGCAACCAAAATGCTTTTGACCCAACTATAAGGGGCCTTTAAACGTCGCGTTTCGTTAACCCATCGGCTTGTGAAGAAGGGAAATGGTTTCCAGCGCCCTACAAGATTACTGGAGTCGAACCCTCTCCATTTGCCGAGAGTCCAATTTCTTTACTTCAAAATGTTGTTCGCCTTCACATCAGTAATTGGTATGGAGCCGGTCAGACTGGATCCGCGGCTCCTTAAGTCAGACAGTATGTTCCACTGTTTAGCAACACTAACATGCAATTACCGGATGAATCAATCGAAAAAGAGTTTTGGGCTAAGGTTAGCTGGACTGCTTACAGCGATTTATAATCCGCTTCAATTGTTGAAATGGCACCAAGTTTCTTTTGCACTTTTTGAGTGGTCTGCAGCGTATCTGCGTGGACAGGAAAACCTTGTCACCCCACTTTATATTTTCTTTCTGGGCGCGGCGACTCTTTTTCTTCGTCTGCAAATTTCTTTATGAGCTTGATGCGGCCTCATCTAATACTTTGCGCTGCTTACTGGCCAGTTAAGCTGGAGTTGAGTTATCCATACTCACTCCAACGAATGGCCATGTGTAGGTTTTTCATGACGCGAAGTTCAGGCTATGGGAAGAAATCTTGTCCCGAAGGCCCCACCTTTTAAATGGAGCTAAATCCCAGTACTGCCCTGTGTACGGCACGTTGTTATTATGCCACTTCGGAAAATGGTCAATAATTTTGACCAGCTTTATCTTGTTGATAATTACTGTAGCATCTGAGATATTGCTTCTATATTGTCCTCTCACAGCGCCCCATTGGTTTGGCGGGTGGTGGCGTGGAGCTTAACCCTGGGCCGGTAGCCTATTAACTTCAGTGAACTCTTTCAAAAATTTGCAGGTTAAATTGGACCCCTCTGTCAGAGACTATTGCGTTCCGCGCGACGTCCATGCTAACCTATAGATATGTGATATAAAACAGCTTTAGCAGCGTTTTAGCAGAGGAATCTATGCGAACAAGGTTATGCAATGTACTTGTTTGCGAAAACAAAATCATTCACTACCAGAATGACCGTGTTTCCACACTTTCGCGGCCAATTCTACTATTAAAGTCCATTAGAGATTTCTTCCAGGGAATGCCGTTGGCTCTAGCTACATTTTGCCCTAACAATCCTACTGGCTTACCAGGACGGTCTCTTTGCCGCAAGCACAACTGACAAGCTAGCTACATAAGCTTCATATGTCTTTCTTTAAACGTAGGCACCAGAATTGTCGGCTTAACCAGATGTAGGTCTTCACAAATCCGAAGTGGCCAGCCGCTTTTAGAATCATGAGCCTGTTGTAGTATTTGGCTCCTCATTACCTGTGGCACATACAACTTGGTGCGCCCACCCAAGGCCAAACCATCTCTAATCGTATAGTTACTTGAATGAGCCAGGAACCATTCGTCCCAGTTTTAAAGCTTCTTTTAATTGTTTCGGTCTAGGTCATTCGATAAAAACCACTTCTTTGCTTTCTTCTTTATTGCAGCTCTGGTGATTACTGGGGCGGCTTAGATGCTTTTGGCCTGAAGACAAATTGCGGCTTATTCACCTCCTGGCGCGCTGGCCTATTATATTGATGGTATCTAGAGAGAGCATCCGCCATGAAATTCTTCCCGCCCTGGAATGTACTTCAATGAAAATTGAATCTCGCTTGACCAGTACTGGGGCCCAGCGGACTTGTTCTAGGAGGACAGCTTCCGCGGTCGGCGCTTTTCTAAAGCTTCCAGATTCTTATGATCAGTCCATACCTCAAACGGGTTGTTTTGCTCCTTCCAGGGAAATGTCTCCAGGTCAGCCAAGGCCAACCAAACTGCAAAAGCCTTCTTTTCTCCCAGACGGCCATCTTCTCTTTGCTTTCAGACAGCTTACGGGAGGTGCTACACACAAGGCCTGCTTACAAGTCCTTCTCATTGCATTTGAAAGTATACCGCCTCCAATAGCCCACATTCCACCTTGCCATCAACTTGAATCACGAAAGGAGTTTGTTCCATTATCCGGCTGTGTTTTTCAGCACTGGTCTGCCAGCAAAACAGTCGTTCTTAGCTTTTCAAAGCCGGCCTTTGCACTCCATTGACCACGTCCAGCGGCTTTCCTGCCCTTGCGCCTTCACCTCCCCTTTTGTTTTTCAAGAGCATTGTGTGCATGGGACATTTGCTATTCTTAGCAAAAACGTCGGGATAAATTTGGCCGGTAAAAATTTGCAAATCCCAAAAAGCTTGAAGTTGTTTTCTAGTGCGCTGATGGAGGCCCACTCCAGTCCAGAACGCGCCACACACCTTCTCTGGATCCATCTCTTTATTGCCTTCAGATGAAATGCGAGTATCCCAAATAGTCAATTTTTGCTTGATTGGAATTCACATTTTGACAATTTAGCATACCAACTTAGGGCACACAGGTTTTTGCTAAAACTGACTGCACTAACTTACACATGTTCATCTAAGGCTCTTCCGCTTGTAAGATAAGGATATCACTCAAGATGAACCACGACACCGCCCCTTATAAATGTTCATGTAACACTTGATGATCATTTCCAATGAATACAGCTGGCGGCCCCTTGTAAACCAAAAGGAAGAACGTTGAATTTGGAAACAACCCCACTCGGGCAGTTATTAAAAGCGCGCTCTTCCACTCATCCCCCTCCTTTAATTTGCATCCAGTAGTCATGCCTTCTCTCACAACTCCAACTTCGTGAAGATCTTTTCCCTTCGCTAAATGGCCCAACACTGTCCTTCATCAAGGAAGTGGGTTACACGTTTTCCACAGAATATCGTTCAAATTTCTGCCTAATCCACTCACCAAGCACTGGAACCATCTTTACAACAGTTCTATTCAGCGCGCTTCTTGGCCGGCCAGCCTCGGAAATGGCCTGCTGAACTGCTCTAAATTCTGGGTGTAATCCAGCCCACAGACCTCCGCTCCCGTGTTTTATAGCGTTTTCATCCTAATTCGGCGCCTTGCACGTCCGCCAGCGGGTCCTCAACACCTGGGCCCGCCATGCAGCCATAAACTTAGGTCTTATAATTCAGCAACTGAGAGCATTCATCACTTATGCAAAGTCACCATCCACTCCTGCCGCTATTTCCCTCCAAGGCAGCCCTGGTAACACAACCTTCACTTTGCGCCTGCTTCTGAGGAAAATCCTCCCCATACCTCCTCCATTATGGCTCCAAACTTGAGCTAGCAGGAAAGAATCCCAACGGCCTTGCGGGATCCCCTCCGTATTTTACTCTTAACGCGAGGCAGCCTAGGAGCCTCTACACCTTCTAGGAATCTCCACCTCCACTGAAGGCCCCGGGCGGCTGCCTGCTTAGAATCGGGTTGATTTATGGGAGAGGGCAGCTGCTCTGCTTCTCCTAGGCTGGGCCGCTTCTCTCCCCTTCCCCCTTCATACCTTTGTGAAGCTCGAGTTGCTTTTTCAAAGCGCTTCATTCAGGAGCTCTCCTGGGCTTGATCCAGCAAGCAGTTCCCTCTTTCCTTCTTCTTGCCAAGGCTCCTCTTTTCCATGCCGCCGCCGGGTAGTTGTGACCTCCAGGGGGGGGTTCCTCCTCCGCGATCTTTCCAACCAACCCCACTGACCATCTGGGCTTCACACTTGGATTCCTCTTCCAGACTGAGCGCTGCTAGGACGCTTGCGGCTTCCTGCCCATCAGCAAAAGAATCTTTGCCCCTCCAATGGCTCCCGGATCCTCCTCGTCACTATTTGAAGCATGACATGATGTCCAGGCCCCCTCAGTAAGAAAATTAGGGTATTCTCTCCGCGGTGGGCAGAGTGCGAGGAGCGATTCAGAATAACTTGTCAGGCGCGATGCTCCATTTTCAAAACTCCAAGGCAAAGAAATACTTAGACTCTTTAGTTTAGAGAAGAAAAGATATCTTCTTCACTGAAAGTCGAAGTGGTTAGGCAACCACAAGAATTCTGAAATCTGAGAAATCTAGGGCCCCGCCTCAATTCACATGTAGAAAGTGATGGAAATGTTCCCACCCCCAAATAGTTTTCAAATGACCACTTCCAATTAAGGAAGTTGTGTGATATGATCATGTGGCATTTCTTCAGGTTTGCATGATGCAGCGCCCTCTGTCCGTTGACCCTTCGCGCCATATATTTTGATACACGGGTTGCAGTTCGCGCACGAGAGAAAGAAAGCTAAGCGAGAAATAGGAAACCTAGCTCTAGGCTTATGCTCCCCCCTTCCCACTTTATCACAACAGATGCAATGTAAAACCACCTCCAGCTCACTTCCCCAACTTATTACCCTATCTCCCCTCCCCCCCCCCCGTTACTTATGGCAGTCAAAAAGATGCAAAGCAATAGCAGAAGATCTTGAAGGCTGACACCAGACTAGAAACTGGGAGATTGTAAATTCTAGTCTCTCCTCAAGCATGAAAGCTGGATGGGTAACTTTGAGCTAATCATCAGGAGACTTGGAGTTCCAGTCCCATTTCAAGCACAAAAGCTAGCTGGGTGACTTAGTTCTAGTCCTGCCTTAGGCATGGAAACCAGCTGGATGACCCTGGAACAATCGCCAGAAGATTGGGAATTCTAGTCCTGCCTTTGATATGAAAGCTGGCTGGGTAACTCTGAGCCAATCACCAGGAGACTGGGAGTTCTATTCTCCCTTTAGGCTCAAAAGCCAGTTGGGTGACCTAGTCCTGCTTAGGCATGTAAGCTGGCTGGGTGACCTTGAGCCAATTACCAGGAGACTGGGAGTTCTAGTCCTGTCCTAGATATGAAAATTGGCTGAGTAACTTCAAGCCAATCACCAGGAGACTGTGAGTTCTAGTTCCACCTTAGTCATGACAGCCAGTTGGGTGACTTTGAGCCAACCATTCTCTCTCTCAGCTCAACCCACCTCAGTGTTACTGTTGTGAGCAAAATAGGAGGAGGAATGTGTGTTGGATATTTTTGCCATCTTGACTTATTTATAAAAATAATAAAGGTGAGTTGTAAACAAATAAACAAACACCCCTAGTTCCTCTGAGAGTGAGGAATGAGAAAAGAGAAACCATGCTGATGACATTGGGAAAGGCCTGGCTACTCTCCCAGTCCCTTGGAGCAGATTGAGGATTGAGCCTGGTCCGATGGGTTTTTGTTGAGAGGTTTGATTCAAGATACTGATTAATCTTTTAGGGCTCCTCTCTCTCTTCTTTTTAACTACAAGTCAATAAGAATGATCATGAATCAGCCGGCCTCCAAATGACTTAAATAAATACATCAGTGACCCTAAATCGTAATGCAGTCAAAAGTGATGAACTTGTTTATGCGTCATACCTGGGCATCGCCAATTACAGCTGCCTCAGCTGGTTTCAGCTATAACAGCAAAGAAAAGGGTGACTTGGGCAGATTGAAGAACAAGGTCCCATCTCTTCCTTCTTCCCTCACGTCTTGGTTACTTAAAATATTACCCCTAGATTCATTTAATCTATTCTCTCTTCTGTAATTGACCTGTTCAAAACCTATCCCAAAAGCACAACCCTCTTAAATTGACGGATTCGGGTTATTTTGACCTTTCCAAATAACTTAATTCTCCAATGTTCTTAAATCATCCTCTGAGCTGCCAGCTCTTTCACTGATGCTCTTTTGTTCTTTACACAATCAGCACAAAAGGCCTTTGTATGGTTTTTTTTCCCCCCCCAGAGATAGCTAAGCTTACTTATTGGCCTGCAATCATGGCTTCTATTGTATGATATCAGAGGTCAGAACTGGACTTACTTTCCAGTCGTATTCTCATATTTTTTCTGGCAAATAACTTTTCTTTGGGATGGCAGACAGGAGAATGAACCCATTCCACTAGCGGGGATCATGGGTGCTTTATTCCTTTATGTGAAATGTGTGCATTCTGCCCACCTTCCACAGAATTCTAGGCAGTTTTGCTGGGCAATAAACACACTATAGCAGAGAAAAAGTGAAACTCAATAGCAGACAGAGAAACAACTAAAAATATCTAATATCTGGGAGGAAGGGAGGAGGGAGGGAAACAGGAGGGATGGATTTTGGTCTACATTTGCTTTAAGAGCAATTCCAAAGTAGAGAAATTTATAAACATGATTAAGACAACAGACTACAAACAAACAGCAGTAGTAATAGTTGGGGACTTTCCTGGGGATAAATGGGGACCTTACAGAGAATTTTAGTATGAAAAAAGACACAAGACAAGGATGTTCACTATCCCCATTGCTATTTATATTAACATTGGAAGTGTTAAACAGGAATATTAGACAAGACTTAGAAATAAAAGATATGGAAATAAAAATAAAGAAAAATACAAAGAACAATTCCAAAGAAGTTGAGATTTTGTGTGAGCATAGCACTGCTCTGCTTATTAAAGTCAGAAGGTTTTGTGCAATCTTTGATGTGAGTTTGAAACAAAGATTATTAGTATTATTTATTAAATTTGTTTGTTGTCCACTAAGAGTCTCCATTAACTTGATTGAGTGAAGAGTTGAAACACTTCTTCAGAATAAATTTCAGAATATATCTTGGTACTCAAACAGTGATCTTTCACCTAGTCCACATTTCAGAGCCTGCTGGATCTTGACAAGAGCTGTTTTTCAAAGCATTTGGGCTCCAAGAATTGGATGTCCTCTCAGATGGGTAGGATTCCTGGTTCAAGCAAGAAGAATCAGAAACAGGTCTACCTCTTCCCAATTAGCCACTGCTAATTCCAAAACTCAGGACACATATCTCCAAGGAGATGATAGGTCCAGGAAAAAGATTAGCAGATCAAACCAGCTGCAGCAGTCAATTAAAGGCTAATCTGCCAACCAATAACACATGAACTACCCTTCAATTAAATACATCCACAAATGGGCAACAGGCATTTGCATCCTATTAACAGGGAAGCATGCACAATACTGGCATGAAAATTCAGTAATTAGACACAATTATCACATCTGGAACTGGAACTTGGGAGGAGGGAAGTGGGATTTTTCTTTTGGTACTCTAAAACTCTCTTCTTTATTAGCATGATTAGAGACTGTTTGATATTTTAATGCTTTGTAGAAACTTTGTAGATGTAATAAATAATTTATGATGGATACCACCTTCTCCCTTCATTCCATTCCATTCCCCACCAAAAGGGAGACTTTTTCTCCAATCATCTTAAATTAAGCCAGGATGGTAGGTAAACTTCCAGGATTTTGAGTCTAAAGGCTGTCTAATTCTATTCTGGTGCTCAGTGAATGCAGTAGAAGACCGGCTGGTGATGGAACCCAACTTTGTTGATTTATCACAAGGGTTGATCTGAAAAGATTGTTCTGATTATCTTCTCTGCATGCTAGTAAGGGTTTCTTTGATGGAAATGGCATAAACCTCAGAATCCCACAATCTCTTACCATAGAGTATACCATAGACTCATGGAGCTGAAAGCGACACTGGAGGTCTTCTAGTGCAACCCCCTGCCCAAGGTAGGAATCCTTATTCCACCCTGGATTAATAGTTGTGCTACCTTTTCTTGAAAACACCAGCGATGTAGCATCCACAACTTCAGGAGGCAAGCTATTTCACTGATTAATTGTTCTCATTGTCAGGAAGTTTCTTCTTAGTTCTTGGTTGGATCTCCCTCTGACCAGCTTCCATTCATTTCTTCTTGTCCTACCCTCAGGTGTATGGAGAATAAATTGATCCCTTCTTCCCTGTGACAGCCATTCAAATATTAGATAACTGCTATCATGGAGTTTATGCATTAATTTGCTACAGTTTGCTTGTGGGGGAAGAAGTGGGACCTAGCAATGTTCGATCAACACATTAGAAGATCCCTGACTTCTTCTGAATGGTCTTGGCCTTTATTTTTATTTATTTTTTTAGCATCAATCAAGCTTCTTTCAACACCTTTCCCCAAGCGAGGTAATATCTGGGCACTTACTTTGAGAGTCTCTGAACAAGAACATTGGAAAATGAAGAAGATCAATGACTTTGGGTTTTTTGGGGGGCACCTTTGCTCTCATTCAGTCACCATATTATTCAGACAACTGTAAAGGTAATTGCCACATTTAAGGGTTGAGGGCAAAACTTTTCTCAGAGCTTGTCAGTAACAACCAATCATGCAACCCTACAAAATAAAAAGAAGTGACAAGAAAGGAAATAATCTGTCCAGTTAAAATCCATTTACCTTCTGCTGTTTCACATGTCATTGTTCATTTCTGTTTTGAAATGACATTGTCTTGAATACTCTTAACAAGCTGTTTCTAAAGGGGAAAATGGAAGAAATGTTGGGATCCAGAAGGGAACACAATATTTGTTTTGTGGCAATGTAGAGGGGGGACAAATGGAAAATAACTTGAAAAAGAATTACATACCCAATTCCAGGATTCATTTCAGAAATTGTCATAGTTGCCTCACTACCAGCCCTGCTTGCAATTGGACAATAGGAATGGGAGAGGGGAAAGGAGGCATTGGCATGTAAGGGAGGTTTGGGAGAAACCTCTGGAATGCAAATATCCACCTGGAAGCATGGGACAGACCCAAACCCCAAGGACATCACCTGGGAACAGTCCGAGGCAGAAAGACTCTTTCCAAAATAAAGCAAGTCCAACTGATTGATGGACAATGAACAATGGGAGGTCCAGGGAGAGGGGGAAGGAAAAGTTTCCCTATGCTGTTTGCGCGCAAAAATGTCAGAACTGGCTTTTCTATTTCTGTACCCTTATGGAGTTTCAGTAAAGTGATAACCTTGGAGGGGGAAAAATGTCCCAGGAATTTCTTTGGCTATTTAATGCAGTGGGGTGGTTGACAGAAATGTTCTTGGTTAAATCTAGAGTGGAAAACAAAACCAATAGAGACAATGTTTTTTTTTTTTTGCTTAGTCCTGCTACTTCCATTATCTTGAGTCATAGCGTCAAGATCATGGGATGAGATAGTAACACTCCAGGCCACATTGGTGAGACCACCTTTGGAATATTGTGTCCAGTTCTGGTCCCTAGGATAAAAATAAGAGATGCTACATCCCTAGAAAAAATGCTGAAAAGAGCAACAAAGATGATAAAGGGCCTGAAAGTTAAACCATATGATGAATGGCTAAAGGAACTAGGTATATTTAGCCTAATGAAGAGAAGGGTTAGGAGAGACCTGATAGCATCATCCAATACAAGAATTGTCACAGGGAAGGGGGTGTTGATTTATTTTCCATGGCACCTGAGGGCAGCATAAGAAGTAATGGGTAGAAGCTTATCAGTAGGAGATCCAACCTGGAAATAAAAAGGGATTTCCTGATAGTGAGAACAATTAATTAATGGAATAGCTTGTCTCCCAGAGTTGTGGGTGCTTCATCACTGGAGGTTTTCAAGAGAAAAAATTGGACAACCATTTGTCCCTAATGATATAAATACTCTTTACTTTGGTGGGAGGTTGGACTGGAAGACCTCTGAGGTCCCTTCTAGCCCTATGAATCTATGGTTCCACACAGGCTTTCTCTAGCATGTTAAAGCCACACTTCAGAATTGGGTATGACAAGGAACTCTTTTGCTAAAAGGGTTCAAGGGATTAAAGAGTTGCATCTTTCAGAGACAACCTGTTAAAGCATCTGCCAAACTTAAGGCCAACTCAACTCTTCTTTTCTCCCTTTCCCTCTCCTCCCTTAACCTCCCCTCATCTCTCTTCTCTCCTTTCTCTTTTCTTCTCTTCTCTTCTCTTTCCCTTTCTTCTCTACTCTTTCTAAAGCCTCCTTCCATCTCCAGAAATGGACCACTTCTTATTTTCAGCCATTCTGAAGATCCTCAAAAGGGGCAAAGGCCAAAACTCATATAGTCCCCAACTACGCATTTTGCATTCGCGTTCTATATTGCCTGTAGGAATCACATAGTTCCAGAAACAATTGGTGTCAAACTGGAAAATAATCATGCAATCACCATTCTGTGCCACCAACAACTACCTTTTCATCCTCCAGAAAGAAGAATATGATACATCCTAGTTAATTGAATTCAGAGTTGCCCTTTCCTCAGATCCATTGAGATGACAGATTAATATGCATCTGTTGAATCTGCAGCCCGGCTAATAATGGAAAACAATATTTATGTTAATGAGAGGAACTGCAGAAGAGCTTTGCAAACGAACCATTCTTTGTTAACTAGCCAAGATGTAGTTGATCAGAAAAGACCTTTCGATTGATAGCTCAGTCCATTTTTTGGTGTATCTCCCCAATTTTACTCTTCTTACAGCTGACTTTCCCTTTTTTCTATTTTTGCATTTAAAGAATGTCCTGCTTTGTATTGAGAACTGGATGTTATTTGTGTCTTTTTTAAAAAACTGGAGAAAAAGTCCTCTTGAATATTGCCCCATTGAGTGGAGATGACATCACTTCCAGAAAAGGAGACAAGAGTTTAGCTGTGATGGATTTATTAGAATCTCATCGCTGAAAGTTTAATCTCCACCCAACTTGAGAATAATGTTCCACCACCCAGCCCCTATCTGTATCTCAAGTTGGTCTCTATATTTTTTGGGAGGGCAATTTGTAGAAAGAGAAGTTTTATTTATGATGAGGACCAACCAGAGAACCATGAATGACTCTTAATTTTCCAAATGAAAGGGGCTATGTCCTCAGTCAAAAATGTAATTTTCTAAATTCCTCTTGTTTAATTCTGCCTTATGCTTCCAGTTGGAAGGAATAGAAGCAGCAAAAGACCAGAGACTTCAAGAAGTTTGTGAAGAACCAGGTTAGCCATCATGAAAGACAGAATGGTAGAATGACCTTGAAATTGGAAACTTAGAATTTAGAATAGAATAGAGCTGGAAGGGACCTTGGAGGTCTTCTAGTCCAGCACCCTGCTCAAGCAGGAGAACTTATACCATCTCAGACAAGTGACAGTCCAGTCTCTTCTTAAAAACCTCCAGTGAATACCCACAATTTCTGAAGGCAACTTCTGTTCCACTGGTTAACTGTCCTCACTGTTAGGAAATTTCTCCTTAATTCCAGGTTGCTTCTCTCTTTGGTTAGTTTCCAACCATTGTTTCTTGGCCTGCCATCCGGTACTTTGTTGGATAATTTGACCCCCTCTTTTTTGTGGTAGCCCCCTCAAATACTAGAAGTAGTATTTGGAATAAGAATGTCAATTATTCATTTGGGTTCAAGCCACTTTTATCAGTATTCACCCATCAGATCATTCAGTGTTTTCTCTATACTGTACTAATTCTGCATTTTAAAAAGTCCACATACATATTTAACATATGACTTCTTTCTTTATGTCTCTGTGTGTGTGTGTGTGTTTGTGTGTGCTCTGAGAAAGTGTCAAATAAAACATCTGAGAAATGCCAAAGCCAATTATTTCCCAGTTCACACATCAGCCCAGGAAATGATATCTAATTTATTTCATTTTGGCATTTGCAAAAGTTCATATTTACCGAAATTGTCCCTTGCCAGCAGATCTGTGTACCATCACTTCTTTCAATGAGCTTTTTGGTGCATCAATAAGGCCTTGGCTAAACTCAGGGACTGCAGCTGTGAATCAGCATTAACACAGGCAGCAGATGGTCCAGATAGCAAAAAACATGGTCTAAGGTGGGACTAGAACTCACAGTCTCCTGGTTATTGTTGTTGAGACTCTAGAAAGAGTGCAGACAAGAGCAACCAGGATGGTTAGGGGAATGGAGGCTAAAACATACGACAAACGGTTGCAGGAACTGGGCCTGGCTGGACCAGGGGAGACAGGAGAGCATTCTAATATTTGAGGGGCTGCCAAATAGAGGAGGGAGTCAAGCTATTTTCCAAAGCACCTGAAGGCCAGACAAGGAATAATGGATGGAAACTGAACAAAGAGAGATTCAACCTGGATATAAGGAGAAATTTTCTGATCGTGAGAACAATCAACCAGTGGAACAGAAGTTGCCTTCAGAAGTGATGACAGCTTCATCACTGGAAGCTTTCAAGAAGAGACTGGATTGCCATCTGTCAAAAAGTGGTATAGCATCTGCTTGGGCAGGAGGTTGGACTAGATGGCCTACAAGGTCCCTTCCTACTCTCTTAATCTGTATCTGTGTTGGCCCAAAGTCATCCAGACAGCTTCCATGCCTTTAGATAAAACTAGAACTCATCATCTCCTGGTGTTTGACCCAAAGTTACTGAGCCAGCTTTTGTTCCTTAAGGCAAGACTAGAATTCCCAGTCTCCCAGTTTCTAGCCTAGTGCCTTGTTACATGATATCAGCTGCAACCAGCTGAGGAATCAATAGCCAGCTTAACTGTAAAGTAATGGATGCAAAGCAGACTTTTTATCTGAAATACTGCAATTGTGTTCCTCAAACAACGATTGGAATTGCCATTTGAATTTTCCTTTACACCTGCATGGAAATTAAGTTGCATGAATTTCACAATTGCATTTGTTCTCTTTGTATGTATAGATATCAATATGTAAGAAAGTCAGCTTTGTTTAAATGCATGAAGTCAGCAAATCAGGTTAAGACACTGACTGACTATACAATCAATATGTAAGAAAGTCAGCATTGCTTTAAATGCCTTCCTACACACACACACACACACACACACACACTGTATATATACAAAATACTCATGCATCATCACAAAATCTCCAGAACCGTAAAGCCTACAAACTTGTTTGGCACATATATTCCTCTTGCTTCTAGGTGCTCACTAAGAAAGGATTTTTCGAAATGACCATCAGAGCATCAGTATTTCCTATATTATTACTATTAACATGCTCTGATGCTAAGGAGTTCTACTCCCCCTCCCTACCTGAAAATAAATCTGTTCCAAATACAAAACACAAGCAGAGGAGAGAAGTTTTACAGCACCAAGCAGCTTGAGTACAGAACAGTTGAGCTAAGCCAAGCCCAGGCTTCTTGCTGTCTCCTTGCTCACACAGCAAATATTCTTTCAGTTCCCAAACAGCCTTCACCTCTCTCACACACTGACAGGGTGCTAGTCCGATGAATACCGATGGATGCTGGTAGGCAGAGGCAGAATTTTTTTCCTCTTATTTTCCTCCCCCAAAACTAAGCCTGACCACATATAGTTTTGTAGCGAAGCACGGGTATTGAGCTAGTAATCATATAAGCTGTAATTAATTAAAATGAAATCAAAGATAGGTTTCCTCCCAATACTTTGAATGCAAGCTACCCCTTTTCTGAGAGACCCTTGGCCTCCCAAAAGTCATGTACTCATGTTTTAGAGAGAGTAAGTGTAAAAGTAAAAAAGAACACAGGAGAAAATCACAGGCGTGTCACACGTGCGGTGTGCAAAGCCAAGTCATAAATAGTGAATTTTGTCACATCTCTGGAGGATCCAGTTGGATGTAAGACAGTGTAGATGAGTGAGCACTAATCAGATTGATAGTAAAATATACATTTAAAAGGTAATTCTTTTGGGTGGATGTCACAGAACAGAATTCTCCTTTTCTTTTGTATATCTTTTCAAGAGTCTTCAAGGCACATGATGCAAAGCAGTTCCAAACTGGAAGGAAGAACATTATTAGGAAACTAGAAGGATCCTGACAGTGAGATCTGTGTTGTCTTCAGTATTGTTCAAAGATTGTTCTGTTTCTAAAGAGATTGCTGCCCCAATTCTTGATGCGCAAATCCCATTCAGATCTCCAGGAAGGGCCCTTCAAAAGACACGAGTTTCTTTAAAAGATAGACAGCAGGTACATTGTTAATGCCTTTAATAAAAGCTGGAGAAAGCATGCTATTAAGAGATTGGCCATAAGGGTGTTTAAATTAAAAAAAAAAAGGTACAATAGTGTATTGCTCATTAGTGGCTTGCTAAAATTAACTCCATTACCATGTTTGCTTTCATTGCAAACTTCCTATTTAATTCCAATTACTATTCAACTGCAAAGATAGACACCTGAGTGGAGATACCAGAAGGTCTGTCAGACATAAAGTGGTGTAGCCGAAGGCAGCAGATGCAATTTCTAAATATTATCTCACAAGAGACCTCAATGCCTCCTTCGGATGATTTTCTGGACCCATTTCATCCAGGGTTTTCAGTTATTTGAAAAATACTGGGACTGCTTTGGTTGCCTTAGCAGGTGACCAAAACCAGCAGATTATGTTTTGAAGGAGAACATAATCCACTAAATCCTCCAGGATTTCTTAGCAATTTGGGATCCCATCAACAACCTTCCTGGACTATTTGGGGGGATTGGTCTAAGGCCATGATGGTGAACCTATGGCATTTGTGCCACAGGTGGCATGCAGAGCCATTTGTGCCGGCATGAAAGCTGCAGGCAAACATATCTTACTGCGCATGTGCATGCCTTCCAGCAGTTTTTCGGGCCTTTTTCAGCCTCCCAGAGGTTTGAGGGAAGCCTCTGCAGGCTTTGCAGGATGAAAAATAGGCCTGTTTTGTCACTTCATGTATTTCCGGAAATACCAGAAGTGATGAAATGGGCCCATTTTTCGGTCTACAAAGCCTGCAGAGGCCTCAAACAGGCCAAAAATCAGCCGGGAGGAGCAGTGTAGGTAAGGGGGTGGTGTGGGGGGTTGAAATTGCCTATGCATGCACAGGGTGCATGGGGGGTGCTCACTGCCTTCTGGGTGCTCCACGCTCGTGCAAGTACACACACAATTTTTGGCACAGGAGCTCAAAAAGGTTAGCCACCGTTAGTCTCAGGGATTATTTTGCAATGTTTGTGGTCCTTTTTTTTTGACTCGCATTCAGATAAAGGCATTCAGACATGCTGTTCGATCCCTAGACCAGGGGTGTCAAACCCAATTTCATTGAGGGTTGCATCACAGTTGTGTCTGATTTTGGAGGGCTGGGGAGGCGTGGTCATGGTGAGCATGTTGGGGGCACCTGTGGTGGCCAAGTGCTAAGGCAGGACCTTTTCTTCTTTTTCCTTTCCTCTTCATTCTCCTTTCTTCTTCCTTCCCTATTTCCTTCTTTTTCCTTCCTTGCTCTCTTCTCATCTTTCCTGCTTTTTCTTTGTCTTTTCTCTTTCCCTTTCTTCTTCTTCTTTCAAATGCAAAAGGGGAAACATTTATTATTAATTTTATTTGTTTGTCAAACATGTACAAGATAACAAGTATAAGCATGAACATAAACAAGAACAAAGGAAATAAATACAGATAAATGGGGACATTAGGACAGGAATGGTAGGCACGCTGGTGCACTTATGTATACCCCCTTAGGTCCTAAGGACCTCTTAGGAATGAGGTGATGTCCATGGTAGAAAGTTTGAGGTTGAATCTGTGAGGGGTTGTGTGATGATCCGCGGCATGGCACAAAAATAACAAAGTCACCAAAAGCAAATAAATTCCCTTTAATGCCTCCAACATGGCCCACAATGTCCAATTATCCTCATCGGGAGATCAAACTCTTCCAAAAACAGTCTACAAAGGGAAGAAATGCAGTCCGAACCCAAAATACAGATAAAGTAGAAATAAAAAAAAACAACACAAACCATGCTGAAGTAATTAACACGACAGGTCAGGATAATAACTTGCACACTTCCAAAAGATAATGAGGCACACACAGTTGGGAGGACACCAAAACCCAGATAAGCCTCAACAAAGATAATGTATGCTTTGCTTCCAGCAACTTTGCCATGTACAGTTTGCTCTTTTAAACAGTCATCCCAGCTGCAGCCCATGAAGGGGATCAAGGCCCTTTCCTCCCCTGAAAACCATATTGCTCCCTTATCCGTTCCTCCCTGCGTGCCCTAGGATGAAGGGGGTGGGCCTTGGTCTTCCTCTGAATGCCCAGCTGGATTGTGCCCTTCCCCAGTTTCCTCCACAGCCACTGGAGCCACACTCCCACTCCGTCAGCTGTTCCACCTCTCCCTCGGAATCAGATTCCAACTGGGGCATGATAGGTTGAGGCTGTAACCACAGAATCAGGTAAGACGTTCCAGGCATTGACCACTCTGTGGTTGAAGTCCTATTTTCTGTCGTACTGAAGTCGTATTTTCACATTTCTCCTTTTGTTTTGTTTTTAGTTTGCTTGGATAGCACTAATGGAGCCCACACCCCATTTTCAGCCGTGATGGCCTCTTGCAACCCTCTGCCAGCAAAAACAGAGCTCCATTTTCACTAACAGAGGCACTGAGAGCTGGTTCTTTACTGTTTTCCTGAGGCTGGATCCAGTCCCTAGGCCTTGAGTTTGACACCACTGCCCTCGACCATTGCTATACTGTGACCCTCAAAAAAGGAAAACTGGGAATAAATCCCTATAAAGATCTGGGAGATGCATCGCTCTTAGGAAGATGATATGTGTCTGGATGAATAATAGTTGATAATGCTATAATACCAAAGTTATTATCTAAACAATCTTTGCCAATGTAGCTTTGAGGAAGTTCTTAGGGTGCTTATCCAGCCACAATATCTCCAGCAAGATGAGACACCGAGAGTGCAAATTGCTGCTCTTGAGGAAACACCATGCCAAGTTTTTGGATTCCCCTCCTTTGTCTAATCTAACCAGCTTAATACGTTCCAACATGAAAAATGTCCTAGTCTTCATCTAACTTGCAATTTTTCCCCTTCTCCTGAATAATTTGCAGAACAAGCAACCCCCCCCCCAAAANCCTGAATAATTTGCAGAACAAGCACCCCCCCCCCCAAAAAAAAAAATGCTGTATGTACCAGCTGTAATTTGGTCTCATTAGAAAGTGGAAGATACTCTTTCTTCCTCCTATTCTTCTTCTCCTCAGGTCTTGGATGAACAGTACTTGTATTTTTCCAGGCAAGAGGAGGAATATTAGCATAATCTGAGGGGGCTTTTTTTGTTCCAGGGTTTGGGATGATACCTTAGATATCTTCCTTGACAGGCTGATGAAAAAGCGAAAAGACAGAGATAAATCTCCAAGTGCTTTAACGACTCTCTAGCTGTCTGCAAGGAATATCAATCCTGCCATTCCCCATTATCCTGTCAGAGCTGAAGAAGCTCCTTGGATGAGAAGCGAAACATCTTCAAAGAAAAACTAGAAAGTTCAGTTGCCTCCTGAAAAAGCACATTTGGGACAACCATGACTTGGATGACTGAGAATCTCTACATAATTTAAGTTTGGGCTGTTGTTTACTGTTTAATTGTTTATCTGAGTTGTCAGTTCCTTGATTGAGGTATTGTTTACCATTCGATTGTTGGTCAGGTATTAATGTTGGTCTATTCTCTGCTTATCTGGTTGTTTATTGCTGGCTAGGAGTTGTTTTGGCAGCCCAATCAAGGAACCAGCAAAAAGAAAACAACATTCCCACCAATTCTGACAGAGGAAGCCATTTTGTATAGAAGCCAAACTTAAGTTAAACAAACCTGACTTTTGTCTAGCATGGATGATGTTACTTAGATGAGTAATGAAATGTTTTCTTGGCAAAAGGGCAATTTAGGCTACAGTGCAATAAAAATTTAAAAAGCAGATGGAAAGACTCTCATTTTGCAACACTTCCTTGGATATGATTACCTGGAAATTCACTTAAATTCATCATAAGTGATCAAGGGCATTGGGTCAAACATGCTATCTACTGTCAAACAGGAATGTATATAAACTAATAAATGTTACCAATAGAAGAGTATATTTATAGCTAGGGGTCAAACTGGGGGTCCTTAGTATTTTGCAAACCCCACTCCCTCCTAATACCTAGTTGGATAATGAGATGTCTGCAAGTAAACAACCACAGTTCGACAATGAGTTATAAATATGCTGTTGGCATAAGTCCTTTGCTAACCCCTCGATATCCACCAATACAGACTGAGGGGTTTTTTTTAGGTTCATTGCTTCAATGGGTTTGTTTTCAGTCAATAAGTCCAAAAAATCAGAAAGAAGGGAGGCATCTCGGCAAGAAAGATAAGACCAAATCCACACAGCTCCCAATTTGCCAAACTGAATTCAAATGCGAAGAAACATACATTGTGTGGCCCTCACGAGGACTTCGCTAATCTGCTGGAATGGACTGTTCTCAAGAGCCTCCCTGATAATTGAGGGGGCTACAAAGCCTTTTGCAGAATAACTGAGGCGGACCAGGCTTGAGTTAAAACCAACCTACAGAATGTGCAAAAAGAGGATTTTCTTTCCACGGCCAATGAATTAGCATCACAATGGGCCAGACTCTAGATCGGTAACTAAGCCTCTTTGCTACTCCTGGTAAGTGTCCTGGAAAATTAAGGAAACAGACTCTGAAACAGCATCTCTTGTTCTAAAAGAGGTGAAAAAGAAAGAAAGGATGCCAGCTACAGATTTTGCATCACTAAAAAGGTAGGTGCCCCAGTGCTTAAGGCATCAGAAAGGAAAGTGAGAGACCATGAGTTCAAGTCCTGCCTTAGCCATAAAAGCTAGCTGAGTGAAACTTGGCCCAATCACCAGGAGAATATGAGTTTTAGCCCCACCTTAGACATGAAAGCCAACAGGGGGAACATTAGGCCAGTCACTCTCAGCTCAGCTCAGAAAGAAAGAAAGAGCAAATAAAGAACTGAACTCTGAGTGAATTGCTCTTTCTCATCCCTGGTCTTAGCCTGCCAGAAATGGATTCAACTGGCTGTAATCCAAAATAATTTCTTCCTTCACAGCCTGCATTCTATCAAATTTGAAAAACCTCCTAAAAACTCACATTTTGCAAGTAATCCAACAAATCCACATCCACAACATCTCTCTCTCTCTCTCTCATACACATACACACACACACACACACAAACACACACACGTAACCACACACTCACTCACACTCACTAATGAAGCAGCACTTACTGCTGAATCTTCTCTGTTGTGGCACCTGGAACAGGATCTTCTGAAGATACAGATTGCTCCCATCTTTGGTTCTTTTCAAAAACATGGCTTGCTCCCACATCTGAGGCTACTGTGGTTGCTGAACCCCAACAATCCTCGTTATGGTTTTATGTATATGGTGTGTGTTTTTCCCCCGAATATGAATGATTCTTTTCTCTATTGTTATTGAGATGTAAGCCCCCTTTCCTCCCCCTCCAGAACTTAGTAAAACAGGCAACTTCCAAAGACAGTGAAATAATGTCCAAATTACACCAAGGGGAGGAAACCAGCCTAACCCAGACCCTAAAGGAGATAAGAGAACCAGTGTCTGGACATGCGGGCTACAGGGGGTGCTACTAAATCTTTGGAGAATCTGCCACAATTTTGGTTCAGCGCACACATTCGCTAGATTAACACACTAAAATCTTCCAGTGGTCCGTTACTCCAAAGGATTCTGTTAAAAGTTTTCCAAATGACTGCAGCGTGCATAGCGCATTGGGGCGGTTGTTTGCAGGTGCATATTAAGAAGGGATAAATCACCAAATTTGGAGGGACTTGATCATGCTCAAATGTGATGCTCTTTCCATTTCTCTCTCCTACATCCTCACACAGATATGCCATTTTACTTTCCCTACAGCAAATGTTAATTATACATGAAGGTTTGCCACAGCAGAAGGGTTTATAATTAATTTATATTTGAACTATAATAGATTTCACTACAAGCTGCATTTTACTCCATCAAAGAGTATTATGACTGTTGCTTTGCTGCCAATTATTTACATAAGCCAACCACAGAAAGTCCTGTCCATTAATCCCACAATGTGGAAGAACACAAGACAGAGCAGTCTATTTAGGGGGAGGGAGGGAGGAAGAAAGAAAGAAAGAAAAAGAAAGAAAGAAAGAAAGAAAGAAAGAAAGAAAGAAAGAAAGAAAGAAAGAAAGAAGGAAGGAAGGTTGGTTCTCAATTTCAGAACTGAATACCTGAATTTTGTTGAACTTGAAAGGTCAGTGAAGAAATTCATAATGCATAGAAGAAAACTAAATCTGAATCTAAAACTAAATCTCCTGAAAAAGGAGAAAGGGAGAATGTAAATTAACATTTACAAGATTACTATAAAACTAAGTTAGCCATTTTGTGCTTACATATTTCTTATCTGAAATGTGAAGAAAGGTGTTTTCAGGCACAACCTGAATTCATATCTGTTCCATATTCTCCGTATGGCATATCTGAAAAATGTTTTTTTTTCTAATCTACATTAACCTCAGCTTTGTCACATCATAAATATCCATGCCACCCAAATCTCAAGTCATGTTCTTCTAGCTCCAAATGCCTTCTGTTTCTCAGCAGTGTCTCCTTTTTCATCCAAACTAAATGGCAAGCTACCAACGATAATTTCAAAAACTATTACAAGTTAACTTTTCTCACCCTTTTCTTCCTTTCTCTTTTGTGTGCCAAATAACCCAGTAATCTCTTCAAAAGTTTGCAGGGAGAACATCTGTTATCAAGGCAGCAGTTTCAAGTAGAAATGTAGGGCTTCATTTGTAGGAAGAGTAGAGGAAGCCTAAACTTTTGGACCTATAAAGGGACTGTGTGGGTAATACCAGTAAACTCAGTGAAGGATTCCACCAATGTCGATTCTGTGGAATATGGAAAAGGAGAAAGTGATTTTGAATTCAAACTTGCCTCATGGGGAAGAAAGCCCCAGTAAGGTCAATGAAATACTCTCCTTGGAAAATTGGGCACCCCACATGAATCCCTAGGGTGCTTTTCCAAAAGGCAACTGGATTTTTTATTTCTTTGAAAATTATTAGTTCCTCATCCAAGATGCTGCTTCAGTTCTGAAGAACTGAACTGAAAAACTGAAGTATGTCTAGTTTAATGAAAAGGAGAAATAAGGGGGAACATGATAGCATTGTTCCAATATCTCAGGGAATGCCCCAAAGAAGAGGGGGGTCAGCCTGTTCTCCAAAACACCAAAAGGTAGGACAAGAAGCAATGGGTGAAAATTAATCAAGGAGAGAAGCAACCTCGAACTAAGGAGGGATTTTCTGACAGTTAGAACAATTGATCAGTGAAACAGCTTGCCTCCAGAAGTTATGGATGCTCCAACACTGGAGGTTTTAAAGAAGAGATTAGATAAGCTCCTTTAACCTCAAACTATCCACTATTGACCTCACCCCATTCCTAAGAGATCTGTAAGGGGCATGCATAAGTGCACAATCGTGCCTACCCGTCCCTGTCCTATTGTTCTCATTTATTCGTACCTATTTCCTGTATTCTTACTCATGTTTATACTTAGACCTATTATCTTGTAAGCGATTGACAAATCAAATCAATAAAATAAATAAATAAACATTTTTCTAAAATGATATAGGGCCTCCTGCCTGAGGAGAGAGTTGGATTAGAAGGCCTCCAAGTCCTTTCCAACTTTGCTATTCTGTTATTCATTGTCTTCTGGAAAAGCATTGGGACAACAATGACTTGGATGATTGAGAATCTCCATAGCCACCCATTTGAGTGAAACCAAGGAGGGGCCACCGTAGATATGTCTCTACTTAGGAAAAAAATATAGGCCCTTGCTAGACTTACCCTCTACTTTCCAACTTTCCATGAAGGAGACTTCATTGATCTGGACCTAAAGACAATCTCCTAGTCGCCTGCAGCCATATCTCCATCGATCACATTTATGGGTGAAAGAGCCAGAAGCCTTAATACAACCTTTGCTACACTTACTCATCAAGCAACTGGAGGAGAATGAGGAAATTCATCATGCAGGATGAGGATGCAAACAAGCTAGAGGGGTTGTGAGGTTCTGATATTGATCATTCACTCTGGAAGTCCAGGAAAATAGAGGAAGTATTAAAGGTATTTCATTTTTTTCTATCATCTTTCTAAATTGATAAAAGTATGAATTAAAAAGCCGGCTTTCTGAAGCAGGAAGGCCTGTAGAAATCTCCTTTGGTATTCAATCTCTTCCCCTCCACCCTTCTTCTCTTCCTCCTCTTCCTCCTCCTCCACTCCAACTCCCTCTCCCCTCTCCCTCCCTCCTGCATAAAAAAACATCCGTGGACAACATATTAAACATTTATTGCATTTATATCTTGCAATTGTGACTCAGAAAACTTCAAGGTGGCTTCAGATTTAAAAAAAACAATAGCAATATTCAGAAGCATATCCACAAAACCAGTTAATTAAAGACCAGAATATTAAATAAAGGATCTGCGTTTCTTGCTCGCCAAAACCTAAGAAAAGTTGACTGCTTGTCTTAAGCTTCAACACAGGTCAATAGGCCTCTCTGCTATTAGAGGTGTGGGTAACATAGTAGAGAGGTCGTCCTTTTACCATAGCTACAATTGGTGTGGGCTGGACTAACAAGAAATTATGGTCCTGGTACATAGGCAGGTAGAGTAATTTGAAAATAGGTTATCCTGCGTATTTTTATAAAGTTAAGACCAGAAAAAAAATTTTAAGGTCAAGACTGCAGAAAAAACAATTACTACCAACCTGCCTTCAGTAGAGAACCTGTCTACTGCATGAGTCCAAAAGAGGGCTGTGAAAATATTTACAGACCCCTCACATCCTGGACATAAACTGTTCCAACTCCTTCCCTGAAAACAACGCTATGGAGCCCTGCACACCAGAACAACTGGGCATAAGAACAGTTTTTCCCCGAACGTCATTGCTCTGCTAAACAAATTATTCCCTCAACACTGTCCAACTATTTATTAAGTCTGCATACTACTGACTATTAATCCTCCCATCCTTCCTGGAATAGAATGGAATGGAATGGAATAGAATTCTTTATTGGCCAAGTGTGATTGGACACACAAGGAATTTATCTTGGTGCAAATCCTCTCAGTGTACATAAAAGAAAAGAGACATTCATCAAGAGTCAAGAATCATAAGGTACAATATTTAATGATAGTCATAGGGTACAATAAGCAATCAAATCATACTAGGAAGCAGTCAATATAGATCATAAGGACGCAAGCAACAAAGTGACAGTCATATAGTCACAAGTAGGAGGGGATGGGTAATAAGGAGTGATGAGAAGATTAATAGTAATAGTAGTGCAGACTTTGTAAATAGTCCTTTGTAAAAATTCCTTTCATCCATTTCCTTGCACTTGTGACTGTATGACTTTAACCTTGTTGCTTGTATCCTAACGATTTTTATTGACTGTTTCCTAGTATGATTTGATGGCTTATTGTACCCTATGACTATTAAGTGTTGTTCCTGATGATTCTTGACTCTTGATGAATGTAACTTTTCTTTCATGTACACTGAGAGCATTTGCACCAAGACAAATTCCTTGTGTGTCCAATCACACTTGGCTAATAAAGAATTCTAGTCTCGTCTAAATTACAAGCACCCTCTTTCAAGGATTATAACCCTCTCTCCTGTTGTGCTAAACTTGTCTCATGACCATAGCAGGGCCATGAAATCATGGTGCCTGGTTGTCATAAACATTTTGGGATGGTTGTTGTTTGTTGGGAACTTCTGCATGGAATCTGGGTAGAATTGGGTGTTGTGGATACTGACCACTTAGCTATTGTTATTATTTGGTTTTCCAGGTGAATTTTTTTTTTTTAAATCTACAAGATATATGCTACCCCAAAGTCTTCAGTATCACTGGTCTCCCACCTTCTGAGTGCACAGAGCATTCCTTCTACTTTTTCACAAAGCCAAGGATTATTATACTGAAATTACCAGAGACATAGAAATTCTGCCTTTGCAGAGAAAACAATTTCACAGAAGACTACACTGAATTAGAACACGAAGCAGAGATACCAATGAGAAAAAAAAGGAGGAAGAGAAGGAGAAAGAAGAGAAGGAGAAGGAGAAGGAGAAGGAAAAGAAGAAGAAGAAGAAGAAGAAGAAGAAGAAGAAGAAGAAGAAGAAGAAGAAGAAGAAGAAGAAGAAGAAGAAAGACCAATTGCTTTGGGATGCACCAAGATGAAGAGGTGATTAAACTCGAGCACAAAGGGAACTGCCCCCTGAACAATCCATTTTATTTCAAAAAGGTTGAGAAAACGGGCAGTGCAAAACAACATGGTTTTGTATAGCTTCCTTTGCCAGTTTTATTCCCAGCATGTTTTCAGCTGATCAGGTTGGCTCCTGGTGTGGCTCTTTAGAATCCCTGGGATAGACTATAATATCAAGGGACCTGCAGTCCAAGCAGGGCCTGAAATCCTGTCCCAGACACAACTTAACAAAACACATGACAACAAGGCTTTGACCTCTTTGTTGAAGTGAAAATTTTGGGCACAGAGGTGGTATTCAGTCAGTTCTGACAGGTCCTGGAGAACTGATAATGGAAATTTTGAGTAGCTTGGAGAATCCCACCTCTGACTGACCCCGCCCCCATCTATTCTCCACCTCCCGAGTCCCAGCTGATTGGCTAGGTTTTCTTCTGTTGCCCTGTATAGGAGAACAGAGCTGGAAAGCAAGTTAGTGGGGTGGGGAGGAAATGGGGATCTTGCAATATCCTTCTCCTGCCATGCCCACCAAGCCATGCCACACCCACCAAGCCACATTCACAGAACCAGTAGTTAAAAAAATTGAATACCACTACTGCTTGGGCACACCCACCTTCTTAAGAAAAGTAACAAAAAGAAAAGATAGCGGGGGGTTAGAAGACCTACAAGGTCCCTTCCAACACTGTTATCTGCTAAATGTTAATATTGAATTTACTGCACTAGAAAAAAAAACATGGAAGTCACTGTTGTTTCCTTCCTTCCTTCCTTCCTTCCTTCTTTCCTTCCTTCCTTCCTTCCTTCCTTCCTTCCTTCCTTCCTTCCTGGCAGGCTAAGACAGGGGATGATAAAGAGCAATTCACTCAGAATTCAGTTCTTTATTTTTTCTTTCTTTCTTTCTTTCTTTCTTTCTTTCTTTCTTTCTTTCTTTCTTTCTTTCTTTCCTTCTTTCTTTCTTCTCTTCTCTTCCTATTTCCTTTCCCTTTCCCCCCATTGTCTTTATTTTCATTTGTGTGTTATAGTCAGAATTGTTTTTTAAAAAAGAAACAGCTGAAAAAATGCTTTGCTCTATCTTTGTAAAGTTAGAAATCTGTTTGTGGAGTCCATTTGTGAACCCATCCTATTAACTACTTGTGCATTTGTGGCAACAGAAAGCAAATTGCCATTTTAGCAACTGTGGCCCCCACGGAGCTAAGCCTGAAGCCCTGATGACTTGAAAGCAAGTTGCAAATGGAGAGAAATATATGATATCAAAAGAAGGCATAGATTCAAGCTCAAGATTATATTTAGAAGATGAAATCGAAAACCCAATTGCAGGTAGCAACGTAATATTTAATGGTAACACAAGGAAAGTCTTATTTTGTATCATCTAAACAGGAATGTTTGTAATTTGTTTTCCACATTGTTTTGTTTCAATATTATGCAGCTTATCAGAGAAACCCACAGTTATTGAATAACGTTTTACATTAAGAATCTCAGTCTTATTGAATTCAGGCTGCAGGTGCAGTTCCATGTTGGTGTGTTGGTGCAACATAGTTAAGATTCAGGTTGGGTTTGCAAAAACAAATCCATTTTTCTGGTTTCAGAGGCAAAAAGGGATGGTTTTAATCCTGCTTGATCAAGAATAATGCTGACAATGCAAAAACGGGGTGCGGGAAAGTGTGGGGGAATTATTTACTATCTTGCTTTTATTATTTTTATAAATAACGCTAAGCAACGAGCATCCCTAATAATTTCCTCCCGCCATATTTCCCACAAAAACAAGGTGGGTTAGCCTGAGAGAAAGTGATTGCCCCAAAGTCACACATCTGGCTTTTATGGCGAAGGTGGGACTAGAACTCACTGTCTCCTGGTGATTGGCCCAAGTCACCCAATTGACTTTCATGTCTAAGGTGGGACTACAACTCACAATCTCCTGGTGATTGGCCTGAAGCCACCCAGCTGACTTTCATGTCTAAGGCAGGACTAGAATTCACCATCCTCCAGATGATTAACCGAAAGTCACCCTGCTGATTTCATAACTAAGGCAGGACTAGAACTCACTGTCTCTTAGTGACTGGTCCAAAGTTACTCAGCCAGTTTTCATGCCTGAGGTGGGACTACAATTCACTGTCTCTTGGTTTCTCGCCTGGTATTTTTAAGCCAGTCAGACTGTCAGAAAGGGAGAGATTGCTTCTCTCCGCTTAAACTAGATACTGTTCATACTTGCTATATTCCCCTCAAACCTGGTGACTCTGCACTTCTTCTTAATAAAAGAGGAGAAACTGCCCCACCAGGTCATTTCTTTAAAAAGCAAGAGAAGCTCTCCTGATGATAGGATGGATGTTGGAGAACTGGAATGACTCAGCAGTTCTTTTGCTCCTTCAACTGTTTCAGTTCTGCTTAATACCAAAGTAAAATCTACTGTACAAGGAGTCACAAAGCATCAGGCAGCGATAAACACAAACCATTTTTCTTTGCAAGGAGCTGTTTTATCAATACAGCCTGAAGCTTCGAATAATAGGACCTTCCGGGGAAGGGGGGAGAAAAAACTTGGCTTTCATTCTGCAGGGTAGCAGTTTTCTGGAATGAACATCTCTGTTAGGTTTCATAGGTGAGGGAGGAGGACAAAACAAGAGAGATGTTTTTGTAATCAGGGTTATATCATTTCCTGGAGGCCTTTGAACTTTGCAGAAGAATGGATATGAGCAACTGAAGAAGGTGGAGAAGGAGGTGTTGTGGCTCGCCAGTGGCCAGAGGAGCTGGCTGCAGATTTGGACAGTCAGGAGATTGAGGAGGAACATGGGCCAGTCCTGGACTCTGTGGAAAGCTCTGCATCGGAGGCAGAGATGGGGCCAGGGCCGTCCGACAGTTATCAGCTGCCTTCAGAGTCGGAGATCAGCGGGGCAGAAGAACAGCTGGAGCCTGTTCCCAGTGTGCACATGAGCAGAGCTGCCAGAAGAAGGGAACAGTTAAGGAACAAGGGTCAATTAAATAAAGGTCGACTCAGGAGTAAAGGCTCAGGTAGACAGTGAATGGCCCCTCCCATAGGGAATAAAGAGGAGCGAAAGGGGAGTGGGGTTTGCAGGAGACAATTCGTTCAATACATTAGGGTGAAGATCTGTTCCTGACTTCTTGCCAAGTAATTGCTGCTACAGCGTGGCTTTTGGAAGACATTAACCTGGCAAGTCTCTAAGCCTGATAAAAGTCTGTAGTTGTGAAATCTCATGAAAGACTGTTTGCCGGGACTTTATTGGAGAGGAATTCACTTTAACCTAAATAAAAGGGGTTTTATCAGGAAGAGGAGTCTGCTTTGTGATTTTGAGAAACCTGGGTCAGAACAGGGGGGAAGGAGGGAGGGAGGAAGAGGAGGAAATATGGCCCAGTCATTGGCTACACAACAGACTGTGAAGATGATGATGATGATGTTGGTCTATGACTGCAACAAACATTAAATGGTTATCTGAGAATATGGGGATTAAAGATACAATTAGGAGTTCAGTCTTCTCCAATGAAATTTGCCATCAACTTCCCATTATTTATATAGCATTATCTTTTTTTGCTTTCAATTACTTGCTTATATCCCACCTTTCTTTTTTATAAATAACTCAAACCAGTCAACATACCTAGGACTCTGACCTCCTCCTATTTTCCCCAAAACAGCGAGATAAGTTGGGCTGGGAGAGAAAGCCTGGCCCCAAATCACCCAGTCAGCTTTCATGGCTAAGGCAGGACTAGAACTCACTGTCTCCTGGCTTCTCTTGGACCAAAGAGCCCATAGAAGTGATAAAAGGTAAATGGAAAGGTTCCTTCGCGCATAACGTGCTAGTCATTTCTGGCTCTAAGGGGCAGCACTCATCTCCATTTCAAAGCCATGTGGCTGGCATGACTAAACACTGATAAGGCGCATGGAAAGCTGTTATCTTACCACCAAAGGGGTCCCTATTTTTCTACCTGAATTTTTTACATGCTTTCGAACTGCTAGGTTGGCAGAAGCCGGGACAAGGAATGGGAGCTCACTTCATTACGCGGCGCTAGGGATTCGAACCACCGAACTGCTGACCTTTCTGATCGACAAGTTCAGCATCTTAGCCACTGAGCATCCCTTTTATAGAAGTGGACATGGAGACAATTTTGTATCTCTCTCTTCACTTGAATTTCACAATGGAAGTAAGTTTTTTTTTTAAAAAGTAAGATGGAGAGGAAGTCACTCAAGAAAGTTCTCATATTCAAGGACACTTGGAGTAACCTTCCCAGGTTTGTTTTTCCACTTCTCTTAAATAGCACCATTTTGATTGAGTGTAACACTCACCATAATGTTAAAATAAGCTACAGTATTCCCTTGCTGGGTTTTACTAAAAGAGCAGCCTTTTTGAAAAATTGTTTTTTCCCTGTCTGATGTGATTACTTTTATAACATTTAGAGCAACCACATTTCTTGAGGGAGTCTTGCCGTGTCAGGCAAAGACTATGAAATAATATTAAGATCTTTCCTCTTTTATTTTTAGGGAGTTACTGGCTTGAATTTCCATAGGGCTCTCTAGCCCAAAAAGCTAGAGGGTAGCCCAAAATAAGAAGTGCCATTCTTCTTGGTTGCCATCTAGGTCAGGGGTCTCCAAACTTAGCAACTTTAAGACTTGTGGACTTCAATTCCCAGAATCCAACTCCCAGAATTCCTCAGCCAGCTTCCTCAGCTTGTTGGCTGAGGAATTCTGGGAACTGAAGTCCCCAAATCTTAAAGTTGCTAAGGTTGGAGACCTCTGATCTAGGTCATCCCTCATTCAAAAAAAAAAATCCCATTTCAGGCTGTATTACATATAATATCATACTATTCCAGTGAAAATGATTTAACTGGCTGAGCAACATGTGTCCTTACTTTTCTGGATTGTTGTTGGATTGTTTTTGAAGATGCTTTTGCAAGACAATGGAAGCAGGGATGGGCTGCTGGAGATTCGCAGGGGTTCAGGAGAGCCCCTAGCTAAGATTCTGTACAGTTCAGAGAACCCACAAATTCCAACCCTGGCTGGCCCTGCCCACCCCTCCCTTCCCAGGAGTCCCCACGTGGCCCATTTGGGATGCAGGTAAGTGAAGGGCATGCATGGAGGCTTGGGGAGGGCGAAAAACGGGCCTCCCAGAAGTTCAGGAAGGCTGGAAATGGGCCTGTTTCCAGCTTCCAGAGAGCCTCTGGAGCTCGGGGAGGCTGTTTTCACCCTCCTGGAGCTCAAGGAAAGCCTCCGGAGCCCGGGGAGTGAAAACCCCCCCCCCCATGGTGCAGGAGGCCAATTAGGCCATAGCCACCATGGCCACGCCCATCCAGCAACCAGGCAGAGAACCTGTTGCTAAAAATTTTTGAAGCCCACCCCTGAATGGAAGCATGAGGAGAAGAAAGAAGAGGCAGGATGAAGTCTTGGGAAAAGCAAGGGCTGCAAAGAGAAAGGAGAGCATCCTACTGAAGTATAAGAGGACCCCAAAACTATAAAACTGCAAACTAAATTTGAAGAAGAAATTGAAGTTCTGGGTATCCATGGGGAAATGGACTGTTGATACTGCAATCTTGGAGGAAAAGAGACAACAGGAGGACCTTAGCAGAAGGTCAACTCTGATTGCTGAAAGTCTTTGATTTAATTACTAATAACCTTAGTTAAAAGCAGAAAGAAGTAATGGGTGGAAAAGTTCTCTGACTCATGCCTGAAACTTTGATGGTGGAGAAAGACCTCCTTCTCCTTCTCTTCCTCTTCTCCTCCCATTCTTCTTCTCCTCCTCCTCCCATTCTTCTCCTTCTCCTCCTCCTCCTCCCCTCCTCCTCTTCTTCTCTTCCTCCTCCCATTTTTTTCCTCCTCCTCCTCCCCTCCTCTTCCTCTTCTTCTCTTCCTCCTCTTCTCCTTCTCTTCCTCCTCCTTCTCCTCCTCCCATTCTTCTCCTTCTCCTCCTCCTCCTCCTCTCGCACCAGAACAAAAGGCTGACAATGATTAATCATATATATAAGAACTTCCTATGTTCCTCTTGATTAAGTGCAGATCTGTGACATGATTTTGTTTTTGTTGCCTAAATACAGTAGGATCAATTGCAACTGCTTTTAGAGACACTTACAGACACTCTTAGGGTTTGGACTTGTCTTCGTATTGCCATATTTTGGACTAAAATCCACAGGGAGATCAATGCAACATTATAATGATTGGTGTTTTATGAGGCTTCACTATTTCAGTAGAATTTGAAATCTATCAACACACCAAAAATTATAGATTCCTTGTGCTGGAAAGAAAAGATGTATTACCTAGAAACACTACCCAGAAACATTGAAATGACACAGCTGATTTGCCACCTTATGGACTGTTGATGTTGACTTACATTGTCTTTCCCAAATTAGATTATGATCTATTTGGTGCTTTTTTTTTTTTTTCACAAAGGGACAACTACTGAAATTTAACCTATTTTGGAGTTATCTTCAATAATTCAAGTACCCCATAAAGTGAGAGTTTGTTGAAGAAATCACAAAAGCAGTTTTACTGGTTGGGATTGTGCTGCCAGCTTTTATCTAAATAGGCATAAAATAGATTAGACTAGACTAGACTAGACTGGACTAGACTAGACGAGAAATAGAATAGAATAGAATAGAATAGAGATAGAATAGAATAGAATAGAATAGAATAGAATACCAGAGTTGAAGGGAGGTTGGAGATCAATCTAGTCCAACCCTCTTGCTTAAGCAGGAATCTCAGGGTGGGATTCAAATTTTTTTATCTACCGGTTTCTGTGGACATGGCTTGGATAGGCGTGGTGTGGCTTGGTGGGCATGGCAGAGGAAGAACACTGCAAAATCCCATTCCCTCCCCATCGCACTAAACCTGCTTTCCAGCTCCGTTCTCCTGTGCAGGGCAACCAAGAAGACCCAGCTGATCAACTGGGATTAAATGGGAGGCAAGAGAATGATGGGGGCAGGCCAATCAGAGGTGGGATTTGTCAGTTTCCAAACTATTCAAAATTTCTGCTACTGGTTTTTCCAGAACTAGGTCAGAACCCGGCTGAAGACCACCTCTGCAGGAAACCCTATAATATACCATGTTAAACAAACTGGTTATCCAATCTCTTCTTAAAAACTTCAAGTGGGAGCATTGACAACTTCTGGGGCAAGTTGTTCCACTGATTACTTGTTTACTACTGCAGGAAAGTTGGACTGGATCGTGCCATCTTCAGATTTTGGTGTAGGGTCCTAGGGTCTCCTGCTTGGGGCGGGTATCAGACTAAATGACCTACAAGGTGTCTTCCAACTGTTCTGTTCTGTTCTGTTCCATTCTATTCCATTCCATTCCATTCCATTCCATTCCATTCCATTCCATTCCATTCCATTCCATGGCCATCAAAGATGAAAATGTTCACCCATGCCATTTTCTGACATTTGGAATTTAATCCAACTACTCTATATCTCTTTGAACCAATTTCATCGTAAAAAAGCAGAGCTAAAATTCTCCAAAAAGTTTCATTATGTTCTACTTCTGGAAAGCAAAGCATTCTTGTGGAATGGATTTTTTAATCCATTCAGCAAAGCAAGAGCAACCAGGCCACACCTAACAGCGACTTTGCAAATGGCACTGTCAAAAATTAATAATCACAGACTGCCTCTCCTGAATTCATTTCCTCGCTGATTATCTTCCCTCTACCTCCACAACCATGCGAGTGCCAATAATGTCTTTGCTCAGAATAATATGTTATCTGTTTGATGAAGTAGCTGTAGCCCATAAATCACAGAATCGTTTGGTTGCAAAGTTATTTAAGTCTAACCCACCTGCTTAATGTAAGAATTCGAATTAAAGCATCTCAGGGACCCAGGGAAGCTGATTCCTTCTCTTGGTCATTGGGCCCACTGTCAAATTGTTACCCTTAGGAAATGATTTCTAACATTCAGTTGGAACCTACCACCTATAAATTAAATAAACTAATAATAAACTGATTTAAGTCTTCAAGATGTCCTGTGTCTCTTTGTTCTTTTACCTGAAGCTGACATAGTTGTCCCTCTAGAAAGGCAGATGAAATGTTCTGTTGAGTTGTGTTCTGACCTAGGCTTCCCCAAAAAGCATTAAGCATACTTTTTGTCCTTTTATTAAATGAAGGTGAATTTCTTGCATTCATTTTCAGTCAAAGGCCTGGCAAAGAGTCTTTCAAGGGTCTAATTAGGAGCACAAACTTTATCTAGCTTGGAGAGTTACCAAGTAAATATTTTCAAATGCAGTGCTGACAAGGAAGTGCTTGGCACAGAGTCTCTGAGATGCACAGACAGATCTTCCCACTGTGTGGGAAGACTTCCCACTGTGTTATCCAGGCTTCATAAACCGTAATTATTCACAAACTTGTTTTAAAATCAAAACCTATTTTATTGCAATGCTGGGAATTGTTTTCATTCCCAGCCAGAATTAAGCTCGAACAGTCCCCCAAGATAAGCACTCACCTTTCAGTTCTGTGAAATGCTGCCAAAACAGAAGTATCAAATGAACTGGAAAAGAAACCAACTGAAGTACAAGAAAAACCAACCAAAGTACAAAGAGCTTCAAGGATCACCCGAAACTCATTGAGCTACTTTGCTTCCTGCAAAGGTTTTGTCATCTTGGCCTGACTTTTTTCCCTTATGGGAGGGCAATCACCTCCCAGCCTTACTCTCAAGTCACCCCTTTTGTTTCAGCTGCTTTCACCTTCTGGCAGCTCTGCATACACATGCACTGGGAACAGGGTCCCCTGGGTCCTCTGTCTTGCCGCTGCCAGACTCCAGAGGTTCCAAAGGCAGCACCCATTCCCAGATGGCCCTATCTGCATCAGATGCAGGACCCTTGTCCAAGTCCTCTCCAGACTCCCTGACTGGTCCCCATTATTCCCCACTGTCCAATTCCGCTGCCATCTGCAACAGCTGCTAGCGAACCACAACACACTGCTGCAACGAATGAATTGTTTCCTGAAAATGTCCCCTCCCCTTTTGCTTCCCTTTTAAACCGTATGGGAGGGGCCATTCACCATCTATCTGTGGTTTTATTCCCATGTCAACCCTTAGTTCGTAATTGTTCTTTTCTTTTGGCAGCTCTGTGCATGCGCAGCTGGGAACCAGCTCCAGCTGCTCCCCCACCTCACTGCTGTCCGACTCTGAAGGCAGCTGATGACTGCCAGCCTGCCCTTGCCCCATCTCTGCCTCTGACGCAGAGCCCTCATCCGAGCCCTCCTCAGTTCCAGAACTGGCACATGTTCCTCCCCAACCTCCTCACTATCTGACTCTGCTGCCAGCTCTGCTAGTCACCGGTGGGTCACAACAAGTTGTGGGGTCCTTGGTGTTCTCTGAGCTCAGTTGTTTACTTGTTTCATTACCTGATGAAGTTACATCTTCAGTATGAGAGATCATGGGGATTGCTCTCTGTTCACATGTAGTAGTTTGCCTTGCCCAGTTTGGTGGGGTTATGATTTTCCCCTTGGAGGAGAATCTTCTTGAATAAGAACCAAGTAGACAACCATACCCCCACCAAAATGGGCAGGGAAAATTACTGCATATAAACAGGAAGCAAGCCCCACACTCCCTGATACTGAGGATGTTATCTAGTCAGGTAATGAAATGTCTGCAAGAAAACAACCAAGTTCAGATCACCAAAGACCTCACAGTTCAACCCTGAGCTACAAAAATATTCTTTTTGATTGATTCTACTGAACTTTTACAAGTAATCCAAGCAGTTTTGGAAAACTCTACCAAAAGGAAAAACCAGGTTTTATGCATCCTTCAAAAAAGAGGGGTTAAAAAAATTTCTTCCGTGGGACAGTTTTAGAGAAGAATGATACCCAACAAACAAGAGGTGCTGTTCCATGTGAAAAACTGCAATTCAGGAATTGTTCAACAGCGCAACCCAAACATTTCATCCAAAATACAGCAAGATAATGAACGAATGACAGGATGAAAACAACCCAACGTTGAAGGCAGCCATGCTTTCAACCTTGAAAAATTTTTGCCTGCTTGGCAGAGGAGCTTCCCATTAGTAACCTAGTTCCCGTCAACATCTTTCCAGGTCAAAAAAATGATTGCATTTGTCTTTATGATTCTCAGGGGGGTGCCTGTATGGATTGCTACATATGGCTGGTTATATTAAATTGAATTAGATCAGATTAGTTTGACTGGCAGAGATGGAGAGGCAGGCAGAGAAGTGGGAAATAGAGATGATTTCTTTATTAGGCTGGCTTGGCGGCAGAAATGTGTATGAAAACTTGCGAAGTAGGATGCTCTCACCTGGTTATACACTGATCTGATTTAACTAATCCTGTGCCATATTTGGGGAAATAGTGGAATGGCTAATGCAGCAGATGAGTAGTAAAGATCCAGTTTTGGTCACCACACTATAAAAAAGATGTTGAGACTCTAGAAAGAGTGCAGAGAAGAGCAGCCAGGATGATTCATGGACTGGAGGCTAAAACATACGATAAACAGTTGCAGGAACTGGGCCTGGCTAGTCTAGTGAAGAGTAGGACCAGGGGAGACAGGATAGTAGTCTTCCTGAGGGGCTGCCACAGAGAGGAGGGGGTCAAGCTATTTTCCAAAGCACCTGAAGACCAGACAAGGAATAATGAATGGAAACTGACCAAGGAGAGATTCAACCTAGAAATAGGGAGAAATTTTCTGACGGGGAGAACAATCAACCAATGAAACAGAAGTTGCCTTCTGAAGTTGAGGGAGTTTCATCACTGGAAGCTTTCAAGAAGAGACTGAACTGACATCTGTCAAAAAGTGGTGTAGGGTCTCCTGCTTGAGTGGAGGGGTTGGACTATATAAGGGGTCACCAACCTTTTGGACCTCAGGGACCACCAAACTCATAATTTTAAATCCCGCAGACCAGAGACCCTGGGAAAATCCCCAAAAAAGGAAAATTCCCCATCCCGTTTTCCTACCAATCAATCATTCTTTATTTGGAATCACAGGATATCATCTCCAGCTCCGTTCTGAGGGGGGGGAGAGAGAGAGAGAGACTTTTGGCTCCATGCAAGGAAAGCAGCAGAAGCAGCAGAAGTCTTTCTTTCTCTCCCGCAAACTCCGCCAGAAATGAGTCTTTGCCGGCGCAGCCTCTTGGAGCAGGAGGCCTTGCAGGATTCCAAAGACTCATTTCTGGCAGTTTGGGAGAGTGAAAGAAAGACTTTTGCTGCTTTCCTTGCATGCAGCCAAAAGCAGCAGAAGAAAGAAGCAGAAAGAAGCAGCCCGGTGGCCAGGCCAGGCATGTGGGGTGAGTGGGGCAAGTTCCCCCATCCACACTTTCCCCCCTTCCCTCACTACCTTGTGTTGCTCACAATGCAAGCGATGCAAGCCTTGTGTTCCCACGGGCGCTGTGAGTGGCGTAGCCTTGTGTTCCTGTGCAGCCTGGATTCATTGCTTCGGGGGGACATTTCTCTGCAGACCATTAAAATGTTCTCGTGGACCACCAGTGGTCTCTGGCCCACTGGTTGGCAACCACTGGACTAGATGACCTACAAGGTCCTTTCCAACTCTGTCAATCTGTTAGAATGGGCATTAGTAGACTCACCTCTACTTAAGGGAGAGATTTAAAAATGAAACAGACTGTTCCCAGGACTAGATACTTGAGATACTATCAGAAAGCTTTGATACTGAAACTAAGAGATATTCTTTGGATCTTAAATTCCATGGCATTTCCCCGGGCACCTGTCCTTCTTAGAATGCATTGTTCAACTGGTTCTACGGAATGTGCCATGAATGTTATTTTGGAAGTTTTTGAGAAGAGAGATAAAAATAATTTGGAGAACCTCTCACAGACACCTCCAAGCTTGTTGTGAATTCTCCTGGCTTTAACGGCCTCCCAAAATGTACTCCAAGAGAAATGGGCACCAGGAAGTCAGAGGATTAGCCAAGAATAGCTCTGGATTGGTTTAACTGTTTGATCAAGGAGGAATGGAGGTATTTCTTGGCTACCCAAAAATAAAAGCTTCCCCAAAAATGCTCCCCAAATATTTGTCATGCCCTTGTCAGTCTGAGTGACAGCCTCCATTGGCTGTGGAGGAAACCAGGGAAGGGCAAAGTCTGGCTGGGCAGAGTGGGAAAAAGGTAGAACAAGGGAGAGGTATAACAAGGGAGAGGGAGTTCAGAGGAAGACTCAGGCCCATACCCTCTTCATCCTAGGGCATGCAGGGAGGAACGTAAGAGAGAGCAACATGGATTGCAAGGCTTACAGGGGATGAAAGGGCCCTGATTCCCTTCATTAGCCACAGCTGGGAATGAGAGTTTAAAAGAGATGCATGCTGAGTGCAGCAGCTTCTAGGAGCAAACGTGAGTTTATCTTGTGTTACCTTTACTTATCTGTGTTCCTGACGACTTCCCAACCATGTTGAGTTATTGTCATGACTTCACATCTATAATTCCTTCTCCTGCCCTGCCAGAATAATAACCTCATTTTGCCTTTTTTGGACTTATAGTTACAGTTTTTGTTGACCATGTTTTGGACTTGATTCTCTGCAGCCAAAGGCTGTTCCTGGGAGAGGTTTTCTCCAGCCAGAAGGTAACCAGAAAATTGGAGGCAAAGTTGGAGTTAATAAAGGGATCTTTACGATTATCTGACTGTGTTGCCTTTGTGCCACACCCCTTTGGGTCATCACACTATTTTAAGGAGATGTAGAAAATGACTTGCCTTTGAAAAGCCAGGAGAGTTTCCAGGCATGCTCCATGGAGTTGGCAAGAAGGATATCTCAATATGCAAAGAGCTGTGCTTATTCGGATTAAACACGCTAATCCCAGAGTGACAATTTTGCTTTGCAGCCTAAGCTGCTTGTCTGCCAGGCTGCTCCTGGCTGTGCTTTAATCCAGCTTCAGACATTCCAGTCTAAATTGTAGGGGGGTTGGCAGAGAGCCAGATTGGCACTCAATCTGGACTACAGCCATTGCATGACCTGATTGGACATTCCTTTGCTTTTTGCTCTTCCTCATCCCTGCAGGGCCCCTGTGTGGATTAATGTAGCAGAATCTGCTTTTTAACACTAGAGATTGTACCTTCCTCGGCTTTCCTTTGATTTCTCCAGATGTTTGTACAACATCTCTGACAGAATAATAGAATAACAGAGTCGGAAGGGATCTTGGAGGTCTTCTAGTCCAACCCGTGCCCCTTTGCAGTAAACTCTGGTCTATACCATTTCACACAAAGGGCTGCCCAATCTCTACTCAAAAACCTCCAGTTTTGGAGCACCCACAACATCTGGAGGTGAGTCCCTTCATTTCCCCTCCTCATAGTATCTAAAATTAGATTTCTCCTCCTCCTCCTCCTCCTCCTCCTGCCATCATTAAAGCAATATGGATCAGATTATTTTTTTCATTCCTAGATTTCTCTGTAGGCCAGTGGCAAGGTGGAGAGCAAAGGATAGCAATTGTGACCAGCAGAGAAACTAGCTGTCTGGTATCCCAGGATGAAATGACTGTACAGTGCTGAAGGGACAGGGCCAAGCTAGGCCGTGCAGTCAATAAAAGCTAGGCTGCTACTAGAGCAGAATGATATGCTGAAGACTAACTGCTCTGGAGAGCTCACAGTTTTGAATCCAAGGTGGAAAACAGAGGGTAGATTTGCAATGGGTTGGGAGTGGGAGGAAGACAACGTTATCCTTTCCATCCTCAGGAGATGGTCAACCAAGCAGAAAGGGCAAGGAACTGCCCATTGATAGCATCTGTCATGCCCCTGTTGAAATCTGATTCTGAGGGGGAGGCCGAGCAGCTGACAGGGAGTGGGAGTGTGGCTCCAGTGGCTGTGGAAGAAACAAGGGAAGGGCACAGTCTGACTGGGCAGATCAGGGGAGAGGCAGAAGGAGAGCAAGGCAGAGCGAATTCTGAGGAAGATCAGGCCCACCCCCTCTTCATCCTAGGGCACTCAGGGAGGGAGCAACGTGAGTGGATGGCTTACAAAGGAGGGAAAGCCCCTGATTCCCTTCATTAGCTGCAGCTGGGAACACAGTGTTTTAAAAGAGAGTTTGCACACAGCAACTTGTTGGAAATAAATTGTGTATTATCTTGTTTTGTTGAGGCTTATCTGGGTTCCTAGCGTCTTCCCAACTGTGTTTGTTTTGTTGGCCTTTGAAGTCTGCAATTCCTTATCCTGCCCTGTCCAGTTAATTACTGCAGCATGGTTTGTGTGGATTTTTATTTGCAGTTTATATGTACTTTGTTTTTGGACTGAATTTCCTCCACTTAAAGAGTGTCCTTGGGAGAGTTTTTTCTCCAGCCTAAGGTAACTGTACATTGGGGGCAAAGTTGGAGGTATTAAAGGGACTTTTCTTACTTATGTGACTGTTTTGCCTTTGTGCCATGCCCCAGGTCATCACAGCATCCTTTAACTCAATTTCCCTAGCACACTGCATTCAGTATCAGAGACTAAACTATCTGTTGTATCCATGCTTGTATGAGTATCAACACAGAGAAGAAAGTTATCAAGAGACCGGCCCTCTCTGGAAGAACCATTGCTGATTCTTCTCCTGCCCTTCTGCAAGCTTGCATCTTCTGGGTGATGGAAACATGGTGAATAATGAAGTGTCATGTTTGTCTAATGGATTTATCGCTCATTGAAAATGCAGCTTCATCAACAAAAGTAGGTAAAAATCAATCAAGAGACATAAAAGCAAAAGGCTCTATTTGGCACTTATCCATTGCCTCCGCATATTGGATTTTTGGATCTCCAAAGAAAGCTCAGAGCGAATTTTTTCTGCCTTGTAACATTTGAGCAGTTCTTGGCTGAATGTGTGGAAATGAGAAAGTCAGCTGATGCCAAGACTTGGACTCCTGGTTTAGGTCCCCTTTTCAACCCCCGGCTTTAACTAACTTCAAAGCAGGGATAATCACCTACCTTCTCCTGAGAAGCATTTGATTGACAGGGATGAACTTGTTGTCCGACTCCTTAACATTCAACTCAACTATTTCTTTACAGAGTCAGCAGGAGGAATGCACCATTATTTCTTTATTTGTTTGTTTGTTTATTTGTCGAGCAAGTATTAGATAGCAGGTATAAGTATAAACATGGTTATGAATACAAGAAATAGATACAAATAAAAAAGAAACAATAGGACAGGGATGGTAGGTACGTTGGTGCGCTTATACACGCCCCCTACAGACCTCTTAGGAAAGGGGTGAGGTCAATACTAGACAGTCTAAGGTTAAAGTTTTTGGGATTTGGGGAAGAAACCACAGAGTCAGGTAGAGTATTCCAGACATTGACCACTCTGTTGCTGAAGTTGTATTTCCTGCGATCAAGTTTGGTGCGGTTTACCTTGAGTTTGTATCTATTGTTTGCTCTTGTGTTGTTATGGTTGAAGCTGAAGTATTCATTGACAGGTAGGACATTGCAATGTATGATTTTATATACTTATACTTAGATCAGACTGAAGGCGGCGTAGTTCTAGGTTTTCTAAGTCGAGAATTTCAAGTCTGGTAGCATAAGGTATTTTGCGACGAGTAGAGGAGTGGTATCATGATAAATGTTGTACAGGATAGTCCTGGTTGAAGATAACCATGTTTCTCCTGATCTCATCAATGATCACTAACCAGAAAGCAGTATGAGTACAGAATAACAAAGTTGGAAGGGACCTTGGAAGTTTTCAAGTCCAACCTCCTGCTCATGTCTGTCTATGGTCAGACAATGGTTGTCCACTCTTTTCCTAAAAAATTACAGTGTTGGAGTATCCACAGTTTCTGAAGGAAAGTCATTCCACTGATGAGTTCTCACTGTCAGGAAATTTCTCCTTAGTTCTTGTTTGGTTCTCCCCTTGATTAGTTTCTGTTCATTGCTTCTTGTTCTGCCTTCAACTGCTTTGGATAATAGCTTGACCCCCCCTCTTCTTTGGGTCATCTCCTTAGAACACTGCTATCATGTCACCCCTAACTCTTTTTTTTTTTCATTAAACTAGACGTAATCCAATTCCAGAAACTGTTTTTTATACATGATAATGAGTGGAAATAGTTTATACCAGGTGTGAGTTCTTGCAGAGCCTCAAAACAGGTCAGCAAATGGGTTAGCTTTCTATCAAATCAATGAGAGCAGTTTGTGAGAACAGTGATTGTGTTAGTCCAGGGTGGCAAATACAGGAAAAAGTCAGATTAGTACTTTTTCTGACTCATAAAATTTTATGCACAGGCGTATGCTTTTCATCACAAGGATGTCATACCTTTGATTAAAATTTGTTAGTTCAAAAATACGACCAGACTCCTGATTTGGGAAGGAAGACTATGGAAAGAGACAAGTGATCATAATTTACTGTCCATCAATAACTGAACTAAATGGCCGGAGGCATAGTTCAACCATTTAAAGCCACTTATGTGCTCATTAGGATTCATGTCAGCCCCGTAGTTCTAAGATGAGATTTCTAAATACTTCAGAGATCAACGGAACAGTTCTATGCTGAGAAGAACCTTTGAAAAGTCCCATTGATCCTTTTACTTTCTTCCCTTTGATATTGTTGTTGTGTCCTCAGTGGGAGGACAACCAAAAGAGAATGGAATGGAATGCAGAATAGAATGCAGAATAGGATAGTCTAGGATAGAATAGATATTGGAATAAAGAATGGAATGGAATGGAATAGAAGAGAATACTATGTGATGGGTCTAGTGATGTTTGTGATGGGACCCCTCACAAGACCCGGTGTCAGCAACCCGCAGCTCTGGAGCTGCATGCGGCTCTTTAGGCCCTCTGCTGTGACTCCCTGTTGGGTGATCCCACCACTGGCTGGCCTCACCCTCATCCTCCCCTCCCAGTCACTCCTCGCTTGGTCTGAGAAGGTAAAACATAAAAAACAGAAATGAGAAGGAGGGAGAGAGAGATCCATTTCCCACAGAAAACACCAGGAGCCACAAAACCTGGGTAGGCATGGTGAGGGGGGGGTCATGTGACTGGGTGGGAGTGGCATTGAGTTGGCCACACCCATCCAGGTTTTATGGCTCCCAGTGTTTTTTTTTTCTGTAGGAAAGGGATCCAGATGGCTCTTTGAGTGTTTAAGGTTGCAGACCCCTGCATTAGACCCTCACCTGATGTGTCCCTCCCATCACAAGGCCTATTGACCACACGAAGCCTTTATAAGCAGAACATCAACACTGACATTCCCTATATTCTGCTGAAGATGTTACCTCGCCTGGTAATGAAATGCTCAGAAACCAACCCACAAGCTTGGAGAACAAACCTCCATCCTCATACCTTCTGTCTATTTGAGTGAACAAGGCCAGTCAATTTGTTTTTTTCTCTGCATGCTAGCAACCAAATGCTCATTTGATATCATTGCCAGTGCCTCCAGACCTTAGGCAAAGAATCTGATGCCTATTTCCTTCCAAAAAAGCTGGCCGTTCTTGGATATTTGTAACAAGGAACAAAACAAACTGAATTATCCTCAATCTTGTTTGCAATGCACTTTGGCTGCTTATTAGCGACTGGCAGTTCTCCATGATGTCCTGGTTTGTTAGTGGAATTGGATAAGAGGCAATTAAAGTTTATTTTTAAGAGATAATTAATACTGATCTACATGGTTGCTTCCTTGCAGCATCAAGTTCTAGAAAGTTGCAGGAGTTGCAGAGATAAATTGGAGATGCACATCCTTTTTCATTTTAAAATTTTGTTGCAGCTAAGCTAGCATATGGGAATTCTGCAGAGATGTTGTCCTTCACTCACCCAGAAAAACACAAAAGTCAGCTATATTTCTGGCAGCATCTGGTAGAAGTAGAGAAGAGAACCAGTGTAGGTCCAGTTGTTTATCCCCCCCCTTTGAACAATATTTCAACCAGTCACAGAAAGAGTTAACTTGGCTCCATCAGTCAGGATGGAGATATCAAAACTAACCTCTCTAAGTGTCAACCTTGGAAGCCATATTTTGTTTAGAAGCTTCGAGGCTGCCACATTGAGTGCCTGGGAATATGGAAGGGGGGATTTCATAGAGAGTGGAAAATTAGACACAACAACATTCCTTCTTAGAAGTCAAGGACATGTCACCCTGCACCTGAAGAGGAGTGTCTAGAGCAGTGGTGGCTAACCTTTTTGGGCTCCTGTGCCAAAAATTGTGTGCACGCTTGCATGCTCGTGCTCGCGTGCCAGCACCCGGAAGGCAATGCACACACCCCCTCTACGTATGCGCGCACAATCCCCCCTCACACCACACTGCCCCTTACCTCACTGCACCTCACAGCTGATTTTCAGCCACTTTGAGGCCTTTTTCGGCCTCCCAAAGGCTTAAGGAAGACTTCTGCAGGCTTCTGCAAGCTTTCCAGGCTGAAAACTAGCCCCATTTTGTCACTTCCTGTTTTTCCAAAAATGACGAAGTGATGAAACGGGGCTAGTTTTTGGCCTACAAAGCTTGCAGAAGCCTGCAGAAGCCTTCCTTGAGTTTTTGCAAGACTGAAAAAGGCCTCAAACCAGCCAAAAATGAATTGTGAGGTGCACACATGCACAGTGAGGTAAGTTTGCCTACAGCTCATGTGCCGGAACAAATGGCTCTGCGTGCCACCTGTGGCACACGTGCCATAGGTTCGCCATCACAGGTCTAGAGAAATGTCTCCAGTTGGGATGACGATTTGATTGGATCATGTGATCGACTGGTGGGTGCAGGGGATGGGTCTTTGAACTTCTATTGGGAAGGGAAACCCCGAAACTCTCAGATTCAGGTTTTCCCAGATGTGCCAATGTCACAACTCTAATAAAATTGAACTTTGATAAAATGCTTGTCTCGGTGTTTATTGGGTTGGAGTTTGTTTGTTGGAATGCTGACACTAAGGTTTTTTTTATCCTAGACTCCTGGAGGAACCCTTGACATAATTTTCAGGTCTCAAGGGAGCCCTCAAGGAAGACCTGCATAAAAATTGCAACTGAAGGTGAGAAGAGAGATGTGGTCCCCTCTTCTAAAAAATAAGTCCCTCCCCCCATCATTCCTTTCAAATATCACCAAGACATCCACCATTTTGTTCCTATTATCCAAACCATTTTATCATCCTAGTTGACTGTAAAGACCTGATCATTTGTGGGATGGCTTCTGCATTTGCTTATTTCCCCTTATCCTAAAAGTCTCTTCTCTTCCTTCCTGTCTTCCAACTTTCATGTTGTCAGATTTGTTTAATTATTTAAACCATTGATAGGACTGTCCATTTCTTGGAGAGATTCTGTGAGTTCTCCCATGTTCATGCTTCCTTCTCCTTTCCTCCTTCTCCTCCCTTCTGTCTTCTCCCTATCCTTCTCTGTTGTTACTGTTGAATAGTTTCCCCTTCAATAATTTAAATAAATAATATATCCCCATGTCTCCCGGAGATCAATCTGTCCCAGAAGATGGACCTCCAAGGACCGATATAATCATCTGAATAGAACAATGGAAGGTTTTTAAAAACCTCCTTTACTGATAAAGGAGAAGAAATGGGGAAGATAGTGTTGGAAGAAATGTCCATCTGGGTTCAGTTCCCAGTGGGAAGAAGGACATTGAAACATGGAGACTGCTTGGAAGGATGGTTTAATGGTGGACAGCAGGACCACATGGGGTTTGAAGTACTGGGCAAAATGTTGGGCTTTGAACTTGCTTCCTGTTCCTGTGGCAAAATGTGTACCTGATTGGTTGTCAGACTCCCATTGGGCCATGCAGGGGTAAACATTGTAGGTTGTCTTGAGTCCCAGGCTTGCTTGAATCTTGCTGGGTGATGTAATGAAGGGGCTTTGGGCAATTCCTATCACCCTGGAGGTGAAGGTCTTTTGTCTTGTAGATCGGCTCAGTCCTTCTGGGGCTATTAACAAAGCTCGGGGCTGCTTTCCAAGAGCATGTTTCTCCTTTTCTCATCCAGGGAGGTATAATAGTCTGCCTTTTTAATATTTCCTAGTGTTGGAAGAAATATCCTTCTGGGTTCAGTTCCAAGTGGGGAAAAAGACACTGGAAACATGGAGGCTTTTTGAAAAGATGATGTAATGGTGGACAGAACCACTGGCTTGGAGCTTCAAAGTGAAAAGGACAACCACATGCTCCAAGATGTTCGGTGAAGGAAAAGAAGGAGGCCTGAGATGCTGAGAGACCCTTAGTTATATATCCTCTGTTGGGCCCCATCTTACTGTTTCCTGTTCCTGTGTAAGAAATGTATCCCATTGGCTATCAGACTCCAAGGGGCTGGGAACTTATCTTGACCACATGGCCTCACCTGAGTGCTGGCTGATGCAAACTGCCCAGGCCAGGTGGTGAGATGGGTAGAGGCCTTTGTTATGTAGAATACTCTGGCCCAGGCCTGAATGAACCGCCCATTAACAAAGGAGGGAGGTGAGCTTCTGCCAGTTTCTATTTCCCTTTTAGGGGAAATATTCTGCCGTTTTAATATTTCCTAGAATATTTCATTCTTCTAGGAGAGGGATGGGTACTAACTTTCTACAATAGCAAAGACCCCTCTCCTTATTTTTTTCATCCACTCCCACGTATCAGTTTTCTGGGAGATGGAATTATCAAAACTCTAACTGAAGAACTGAGAAAAAAAAAAAAACACACCTTAGTCTTCAATCCTGGAAATATTGAATGTAGTTCTGTTTTTCTGGTTTCCCACTGTGGGGAATAGAGCTTAAGGCTTCATAACTACCTAAATCAGTAATTTGCAGTGGCAATTTCCAATCTCTTCCATAGCCCTGAATGGGAAAATCTCCCTGCCCCTTTTCGCTCATGGTCTTTGAGACCTTTCCAAGACTGGAGCCCATAAAATCCTGGCATCTCTTCGCTTATCAACTCTGAAGCTTCCTATTGATTCTGGCTGCCCAGCACATTGAACTGAGCATCATGTGCCCAGGTCTCCTGGCCACATCAAGCTGTCAAATCCGTTGCTCTTCTAGGTCTGGCACTCTATTGATCTTTGAATGTTATGCCATATAAATGATGGATTATCACATATCAAACTTTGCAGTGTTCATTTAACACTTCTGAATAAAACATTACTCACAGATTAACTGAGCAGTTTTAAGTGAACAACCATTTTCATCTGTTTTAAATTTTCATGGCTACTTTTCTGGAGAACAAGTACATGCTTAATAATTGAGAGCTATGAGGGCTGCTAATCTCGTTGTATTTTAATGAGGCTTCTGCTGCAGCTTGGTCATTTAGGAAAGCTCAGGCATTTTATAAGAATTCAACTTTCCCTCCCTCTTTTTGTTCATCTTGGAAATTATTCCTTGTTACCCTTGCACCTGAGGAATAAACTGCTTGTGAAACAGCAAAAATATAAACAAGAGTGGGGGTCGGGAACGACTCCAAAGCTCATGAAAATGAAATATAGATCAGTTGGAAACGATACATGCGTAAGAAGGAGCTTGCTTTATCAATAAGACAGGGAGAGAGGACAATTGCAGTTTCCAAACAGCCCAGCAAAACGGAAAGGAATAAAAGGTTTTCAATAACAGACCCGTTTCTAAAAATACAGAGACCACACGTTAATCTTGTGATATTAGGATAAACATGCATTTCCACGTCGGGGACTATTTTGTTGTATATGAATGGATACATCTTTTGTTATACTACACGAGGGGAAGTCTTAATTATTTGTCCGACACCCATTATGCTAAGGGGACGAGGTGATATAGTAAGATTTTTTTAATGTATCTTCAGGCATTCAACAGGGTACATATTGTTTTTTAATGTGTAATGTTAAATGTTATACTATCACTATTATATATATATATATATATATATCATATATTATTATATATCGTAATAATGATATATAGGTATATATATATTACCTATTGTTATTTTTAGCTTTCGCCGCGGTGACACTGTACAGTGTGTGTGGTTTTAGCTTCCTTCGGGTATTATCCCACGTGCAGTTGTAGAAATGCTGTTAAAGTGTGAGCAACGG
>BHFT01044743.1:0-14086 GCA_004320025.1 Laticauda laticaudata
CCTCCTCCTCCTCCTCCTCCATCACTGGCACCATTTCTCCCCCTTCTCTGTCATCACTCCTTTCCATTCTCCTCCTTCTCCTTCTCAACCATCAACACCGCTTCCACTCTACCGTCATCCTTCTCTTTATTCTCCTTCTCTTGTTGTCCTCCTCCTCTTCCTCCTTCTTCTCCTTCTCATCCTGCTTTCCATTCCTCATCTCCTCCCCATCTTCCTCCTTCCCCTATTCTTCTCCTTCTCCTTCTCCTCCTCTCCCTTCCTCTTCTCCTTCTCCTCCTCCTTCTCTTTCTGCTTTCCGTTCCCATCTCCTCCTCCTCCTTTTCTTCCTTCTCCTATTTTTCTCCTTCTCCTCGTTCCCCTTCCTCTCCTCCTCCTCCTCCTCTTTCTCCTTCTGCTTTTCTTTCTCCTCCTCCTCTCTTCCTCCTTCTCTTTCTTTTTCTCCTCCTCCTTCTTCTCTTTCTGCTCCTCCTCCTCTTTGGCCCCTCCCTCCCTCTCCCTTCCCCCTTATCTCTTTCTCTCTCCCTCTGTCTCTGTGTGTCCTTTTACAAAAGCCCAGGACATCCATGCCTGGGTCACTAGGTGCTTCTTCTGGCTCCTGATTGCACAGGAGCCTCACAGCAAGCAGAGAGGTTGGCACCTGGAGGGCAGGGATGGTGTCGCACAAAGGGTGCCCCCCCACCCTCACCCTGGCAGGCCAGCGCCTGGAGACAAGAGGTTGGGTTGGAGGCAGGCATGGTTACAGTTCAAATCATGCCCTCCGGCTCTTTCACCTCTTTCCCTCCCCCATCAACAGGTGCCGTCTTTCTGGGCTCTGGCGTCACCTGGCTGCCAACCAAAAACCTTTCGCCTGCTGCAGGTAAACAAACTGTCCTTTTTCCCCTCCAGGGGATCAGGAAGGAAAAGTCCAAGAAGAAGACAAGGAAATCCCACCAATGAGGTTAGCTAGCCTGGTAACGAAACATTCGGAAACAAATTTTAAACAAGCTGGGAGAGCAAACCATGGCCAAAAATCTAAAACCCCAGCTCTAACTGTTTTCTATTCTTCCAAGTCCTTTTGCCTCAGGACTGGCCAGAGACATCCTGCAAAGAACATCATGGCCTCTCTGGCCATCTTGTTGGGTGCAAAACAAGAAAGAAAAAAGATTTTACTCTTTTAAATTCAAAAATACCACCTTTTGGGTTGTTGTTGTTGTTGTTGTTGTTGTTTTGCTCACAGTTGGCCAAGGTTGGCTTGTCTTAACAGTTGCAGGCAGAAGGCTGAGAGCACGGCAGGAGTTTAAGATAGATTGCTCTGGCCCACTGCTTGGCTGATGCTGCGGCTGCTTAGTGGATCCCATTTATTTTATTTTATTATTTTATTTTATGAGAGAGAGAGAACGCGCAAGAGGTGGATAGATAGGAATGAATAGATAGATATAGATAGATACAGTGAGGTAGGTAGGTAAGTAGGTAGGTAGGTAGATAAATAGATACACAGATAGATATAAATAGGTAAAGATAAATGGATAGATACATATAAATAGATAAAGATAGATAAAGATAGATAGATAGATAGATAGATAGATAGATAGATAGATAGATAGATAGATAGATAATGTTAACTCGTAAAACATCCCTCTGCCTGTTTTTGAGTTGTCATAAACAAGGGGGAGGGGGAAACACAAAGGAACAGTACAGTAGTTTAAAACCAGAAGTACATTCCACACTTATCTTACAAAGATTGTAGCCTAGACTACTGACTCTTGTCCCAAAAATCCTTTATTGGAGAACGTGATTGATGACACCCAGCTTGTGAATGTGCTTCATTAGACAATCTGATTTATGACACACCCAGGAGGGAGAGTGGGAAACAGAGTCACAGGGGGCTGTAAATTATGTAGGGCAGAACTGGCTTCATACAGGCTAATGCTGAACATGTTGCTCCTAATAAATCTTCTGGATTCTTTTGAAGCTTGGTCTGAGGCTCATGATTTAATTGGGGCAATCAACGGAACCCTGGCAGATAATAGATGTATGGATAGATAGATAGATAGATAGATAGATAGATAGATAGATAGATAGATAGATAGAAGAGAGAGAGAGATGGATATATATTTTATTTTATTTCTTTGTCAAACAAAAAGATATAGATACCGTAGATAGATATAGAGATAGATAGATAGATAGATAGATAGATAGATAGATAGATAGATAGATAGATAGATAGATATGGATGGACGGACAGATGGGCAGGCTGGCAGGTAGGTAGGTAGATAGATAGACGGACAGACAGACAGATAGATAAATAGATAGATAGATGATAGATAGATGATAAATAGATAAATAGATAGATGATAGATAGATGACAGATAGATAGATAGATAGATAGATAGATAGATAGATAGATAGATAGATAGATAGACAGACAGATAGAGATGGATGGATGGATAGATGGACGAATGGGCAGGCAGGCAGGCAGGCAGGTAGATAGATAGATAGATGGACGGACAGACAGATAGACAGACAAATAGACAGATAGATGATAGATAGATAGATGAGAGATAGATAGATAGATAGATAGATAGATAGAGATAGATAGATGGATAGAGATAGATAGATGGATAGATAGATAGACAGACAGACAGACAGACAGACAGACAGACAGACAGACAGATAGATAGATAGATAGATAGAGCGAGCAGAGATAAATATATTGAGATAGATAGGTAGATATAGATATACACACGTGACAGTATATTGTTCAAGACAAGGTTAAAATACCCCGCAAAAAATCCAAAAGGAGACAAAAGAGGACAAAAAACAGAAAACAATCAAAACATTAAAAAGGTGCATCAAAACAAAAATCACCACATATTCACATCTTATCTCCTCTAATTGAATACTGATTAATATATTATCTACTGCATCAGTTCCCACCCCTTGCAGAACCCTAACCGTAAATCCATTTGCAAATTATTGACCTGTCTTCTGTATGTTATATTAGTGACTAAAGTACTTAACAGAAAGAATAATGCCTCTGAAACAAAACAAAATGAAAGTTTCAAAAGTCTCTATTAGCAAACTGTTATTGTACTCCACTCATACAAAGTTTACTGTAGCATCTTCTTATCTATCCTGAATCATGCCAAAAGTTATAAAGAATTCATCCTGGATCCATTACCCACATTTGCTTATTAATGCCATCCCTTATCAATTGTTGTTTAATTAAATATAATACATTCAGTCTCCAGAATAGATCTGTCTTACGATCAAGTCCCAAAGAGAAGCGATGACCAGGGAACTGTAATCAATCCATCCAGTTTCCCTCAATCTTCATATAAGAATTTGTCACTTCCCCATATTTGATTATTAATGTTTTAACTGGAGCTAGAATTGTATTTGCCCAAAATTGGAAAAAATGAGAAAATTCTGACAGAGGAGGAGGTGATTAAGAAAATAATGGAACGTGCAGAAATGAGTAGATTAATATTAGCAATTAGAGAGCAAGAAGAAAAAGAGTATTATAAGGTATGGAATTTATTTTACCAATGTCTAGATAGAAAAGTAGGAAATTGTAATATAATGCAATAGCAATGATAAGTTATAATTAATTATTTTGGAATGAATTAAAAAGTGAACTAAAATTAATAAGAACTGAGATTTTCTCTAAAGGATCATGTGGATTTGAAATCAAAGTCTAATGATGATGATGTAATAATATAATATGACATGGAAAGTTGATTAATGTAATATGAATGCAAATTTAAATCTAAGAGGAAAAGACTATAGATATTGTGCACAAGAAATATGTACCGATACACTGTATGATCGAAAGGTTTTATTTGTTGTTTTATCTTTATGTTTGTCTATGTTTGTTGTTAAAAATAAAAAACTTTTTTTTAAAAAAAGGATTTGTCACTTGCCCTTTCAGCCAGAGAAAACTCGAATTTTGACTGATTCTGCCTTAAGTAATTTTCCAAGGTTTAGATTCACTGCATTGTAAGTTCGACTGTGTGACTGCTGTTAATTTTTCAGAATCATGCAACAAAGATGATTAGGGGTTTGGAGACTAAAACATACAATTAATGTTGCAGGAATTGGGTATCTCTAGCTTAATGAAGAGAAGGGCTATGGGTGACACGACAGCAGTCTTCCAATATCTCAAGGGCTGCCCCAAAGAAGAGACAGTCAAGCTATTCTCCAAAGCACCTGAAGGCAGGACAAGAAGCAACGGATGGAAGCTGATCAAGGAGAGATTCAACCTGGAAATAAGGAGAAATTTTCTGACAGGGAGAACAATCAACCCATGGAACAGAAGTTGCCTTCAATAGTTGTGGGAGCTTCATCCCTGGAGGCTTTCAAGAAGAGATTGGATTGCCCTCTGTCAGAAATGGTGTAAGGTGTCCTGCTTGCGTGGGGGGTTGGGCTAGATGACCTCCAAGGTCCCTTCCAACTCTGTTGATCTGTTAATCATTCCAGACACTCTGGTTGCTAGGTACGTCTGCAGCAGATTAGCATCCAAAATCCCCCTCATCCCAGTCTACACTGGGAAATTGAAAAGGACATCCTGGAAACAGTGAGTGTGGATTCTATCTCCATGGTTGTCAAGGGAGCTCCCAGGATTTGTCCCCCAGGGCCACCTAAGCTACGATAAAGTATCTCAGATACTTTGCAATAGACATAGAGGGATGGTCTTTGAGAAGACCTTTGAGCAGGGAAGGGTGGAGTTTCAAGGCCCCACCTTCATTCGATAAATCGGATGCAAATATATTTACTTTGGTTTCTCTCCCTGCTTCGCTTTCATCATGGCTCCACCCGAGGTGCGTAGGTGGCTAATCCCAAAACAGGGTGAGAAAGTTTTCATTCCTCCTGCAAACTTGGAAGGCTCTTCTCTCCCCGAAGCCAAACTCCATCAAGGGAAGCCTTCTCCTCCCACCCACTGCAGGGCCCTGGAGCCAAAGGGGCGATAGGAATCTCCCGTTGGGAAACCGGCAATTACGCTTGCCAGCAGTTGGCCAAGTCCCCTGGGCCCTGTTTGTTTCCTTCCAACTTCACCCCAGCCCAGCAGAGATATTTCCACGGGATGCAAATCGGCCCTGAATGTTGTAAGGGGAAAAACCAGGAAAGGTGGGGAGGGAAATGGGAGAAAGTTCACCCTGCTGCTGTGTTTCTCCTCGAACCAAAGAAGCTCCCGGAGAAGTTGCGACACCCAGGGGAGATTCTGGAAGGGCTGGTTTGGCAAACTGGGTGGGATGAGTGAGCTTGGAAGGCAACGGCCGACGGGCTGGGTTTTGCAGGGGGTCAGTTACTGTAAGGGCTGCATTACGCACACTTTGAAGCAACGCAATAAACAAGGACAACTGCCCCCTCTTAGGAGGGTTTCATCTAAAAAAGAAGCTCTGAGCTTTTTCTTGAAGACGTTTCATGATCCAACTGCGGAATGTTATCAGTGCTAGAAGGAGGAGGGCTTAGGAGGTGGAAGTGAAGGAAGAAGAATAACAACAGCAACACTAGATGGAAGGAGGAGCAGGAGCAGAAGAAGAAGCAGAGGAGGAGGAGGAGGTAGAACTGGAGGAAGAGGAAGAAGAAGAAGAACAACACTAGATGGAAGGAGGAGGAGGAATGTGGGGTCCTTGCTGCTCCCTGAGTTTGGTGGTTTACTTGCAGACGTTTCATGACCCAACTAGGGAACAGCATCAGTGCTACGGTAGAAGGGTGAGGGGTTTGGGAGGAAGAGGAAGAGCAGGAGGAGGAGCCATTTCAACTGGATTTCGCAGTTTGGTCCACCTCTTGACTCCTTCCCAAAGACCTGAGATAGAGAGATATTGTTGTTTGACGGTGATAAAGGTCTCAGAATAAGAGAAAAACAGAGTTGGAAGGGACCTTGAAGATCTTCTAGTCCAACTCTCTGCTCAAAAAGGAGACCCTCTATTGTTCCAGACAAACAGCTGTCCAATCTCTTCTTGAAAGCCTCCAGGGATGAAGCTCCCAAAACCTCTGAGGGCAACTTCTGTTCCATGGGTTGATGGTTCTCCCTGACAGAAAAAATCTTATTTCCAGGTTGAATCTCTCCTTGTTTGGTTTCCATCCATTCTTCCTTATCTGGCCTTGGAAAACAGCTTGACCCCCTCCTCCTCTCTGGGGCAGCCCCTCAAGTATTGAAAGATGCTCTCCTGTCTCCCCTGGTCCTTTTATCCATTAAAATCAGATTAAAGTCAGATTAACAGAGTTGGAAGGGACCTTGTAGATCATCTAGTCCAACCCCACTCCCTCAGATATTGAAAGATGCTCTCCTGTCTCCCCTGGTCCTTCTCTTCCCTAGACCAGCCAGGCCCAGTTCCTGCAAATGTACATCATGTGTTTTAACCTCCAGTCCCCTCATCATTTTGTTGCTTCTTCTCTGCATTCTTTCTAGGGTCTCAATATTATTATTATTATTATTATTGTATTATGGTGATCAGAACTGGACCCAATATGCCAAGTGTGGTCTCACCAGGGTGGTATAAAGCATTAGTATAACTTCTTGTGACCTTGATGTTCTCCCTCTGTGTCTGTTAATGACATGGTGCTTTTCTTTTGTGGTTCAAGAGTGGATGTCCACTGTCTTCTTCTGAGGATTATCTGAGTTTATCTGAGATAATTTAGATTACCTGGTCTTCTCCCATGTTAGTTTTGCATTGGAGGGGTAAGGTGAAGATGTTTCTAGATGTCTTTTCCAGATGTTGCTCCTCATTCATGAACTTCTTCACTGTGAGTTGACAGCTGATCCCGAGGTGCCTTCAGAACATGACCTGACACCTCCTTGTTTACATTGTGGTTATGATTACACCCCAATGTCTTCTTTCAACTCTCAACTCCCGAACTCTGAATGGGAATCATAGGTTGGGTCATCCCAATCTTTGGAAAAAAGCCCAGGTGTAAATCCCATATCTGTGAGGTCACAGAAATCCAGAGAGAAGATGCAATCTAGTTGCTCTTCAGGTCCAAGATCTTTAGTAGGAGAATCAAGCAAGAAATTTCTTCCTTATTCCAGAATAATTGTCACAGATTAGAGTTGGAGGTGTGTTGGCCAATAGACTAAGCCAAGAGTCTCCAAATTTGGCCACTTTAAGACTTGTAGACTTCAACTCCCTGAATTCTCTAGCCAACTATGCTTGATCTCTTGAGATCTCTTCCTCTGCAATCTTTCCATTCATTCAGTTCTCTTCAATTCTGGAAGTTGAAGTCCACAAGTCTTTAAAGTTGCCAAATTTGGAGACTCCTGAACTAGAACAAAATGTCTGCTTTGCTCCTTTTAAAGCATTTGACAGTGAAGACCCATGAGGAAGAAGAGCTGACAAGCAAAGTCACGAGATCCACGCAAGATCCTCAAAGATCTGCTCTCGGATTTCTCTTGGCCCCACTTAGGAAGTTCACCTCTGCTTCCTCACTCACATACATTTCCAACACAGGTAATTCTCTACTTCCACCATTCATTCAAGTTACCTTGGGACTGAAAAAAGGGACTTACAACCATTTTTCACACTTACGACCACTGCAGCGTCCCCGTGGTCATGTGACGTGATCAAAATTCAGGCCCTTGGATCCCCAAAGTGCTGGAAGTGCAAGGACTTACCAGGTACATTCTATCACATGTGGTGGACGTGTAACTATGAAAGAAAATAGAGGAGATTGATACAGACACAGGGTGGAACAAATGGTGGGAGAGTATAACTCCATTTAAACCAGAATTACTTCTCTGGGAATAATGACAGGAGGTTATAGGAAAGATACAGCACGTTTAATAATACATGTATTGACAGCAGCGAGAATGATATACGCACAATATTGGAAGAATGAAACCAGAAAGAGAGAGAATAAGGAAAATAATGGCTTGTGCAGTATCCGACAGGACAGTGGTGGCAAACCTTTTTTGGCTCCTGTGCTGATAATTGTGCGAGCGCTCATGTGCTCACACTCACGTGTCAGTACTCAGAAAGCAATGAGTGCTTGGTCCCCACCCACCCCCTGCACCTGTGTGCGCAATCCCAGGGGTGGGATTCAAATTTTTGACAACCAGTTCTGTGGGCGTAGCTTAGTTGGTGGGTGTGGCTTGGTGGTCATATGACTGCCTGGGCATGGCCAACTCAACATCACTCACATCGAGGCATGCATCTCCTCGCCTGGCCTCTCATGACTGGGGATGCTGCAGCAGTCGTAAGTGTGAAAAACGGTCATAAGTCATGTTTTTCCACACCATTGTAACTTTGAATGGTCCCTTCGTACCAACAAAGTACCAGCAAAGGAGGGTGAAAAAACTCCAGAGAAATTCCTGAGACAGGAAGTCTAGTCCTGCCAAGAACATAATAAGGGTTAACAGAGAGGCAGTTTCTGTAAGCAACACCAGAATGTTTCCTTCCTACCTTCCTTACAGGATTAGACCCATGATTTCTTCTAACAACCGGTTCTCCGAACTGCTTAGAATGTTAACAGCCGGTTCTCGCGAATTGGTGCGAACTGGTAGAATCCCATCCCTGCATAACTCCTGTGCTGTCCAGCCAGTGTATGGGAATTGGATAGCTAGTTAGCAATTGTGAGCTGTCCCCTTAAGGGAATGCATCATGATAGATGTAGTTAAGGTATCCTGGGAAATGTAGTCCATGTCACATGACCACATCTGTAATCCTGATTGTTCACTAAATTGACCCTCGATGGTTTGGGAGAGGTTTCTTCACTCGTGTCTGAATTCACAAACTCGTGGTAACTGCTCTACCTCTACTGCTATGAGATGGGAGGAAAGGGATAAGGAGATAACCATCTTTTTACTCTTCTGTATTCTGTACAATGGTAGATTTTGTCTTCTGTATAGATGTAGATAGATAACTCAACAAAGTCTTTATTATTGGTTCATCAGGTATCCTTATAACTCACATTTGTGAGGAAGTTCTTCTTACTGTCCAATCCTTTGTATATCTGTCTTGTAGGTAAAAAGATGGTTATCTCCTGATCCCTTTCCTCCCATCTCATAGCGGTAGAGGTAGAGCAGTTACCACGAGTCCATATGACATTCTGTCACACGTGGTGGACGTGTAACTATGCGAGAAAATATTGGAGATTGATACAGACGTGGAGTGGAACCAATGGTAGGAGAGCATAACTCCATTTAAACTAGAATTACTTCTCTTGGGAATAATGACAGGAGGTTATAGGAAAGATACAGCATATTTAATAATACATGTATTGACAGCAGCGAGAATGGTATACGCACAATATTGGAAGAATGAAACCAGAAAGAGAGAGAATAAGGAAAATAATGGCATGCCACATACCTCTGCACATGTGTGTGTGATCACTCCCATGTGCTATCCATTTGTGCATGCACACGCAATCACTCCATGCACCACACATCTCTGTGTTTGCACGTGTGTCTCCCACGCACACACACACCCCATGCATGCACACCAGATACCCGACAATCAACTGTTGTTCAGAGGGGCTCTTCCGGGTGAGCTCTTGTGTGCCGGGGGAAATGGCTCTGCATGCCACTTCTGGCACACATGTCATAGGTTTGCCATCACGGAGATAGGATAACCTTAGAATTGAAAAAGCAAGGGGGAAATCAGAATATTATGAAACGTGGAATAAGTTTTATCCATGGCTGCAAGAAAGAAGGGAAAGTCGGCACAAAAATAGCCAGGATGAATAGAATTAAAAAGTAAATATTATATCAATAACTCAAATGTTAATGGTCTAGCAATATTTTTATATAAGAGGGGAACCAGATTCACTTAATGACTTAACAACATCTGTGATTTGTTTAATGACTGTGGCAAGAAAGGTTGTAAAACAGAATCACTGATGGACTCATAAAAGATTCCTTATCACCCGGTTTCAAAATTTAGGTTTCCCACCCCAAGTCCGTGGTCACGTGACTGAATTTTGGGGGCCTTGGTGACTGTCCCACCTTTTCGGCCGTTTGCAGCACCTGGTGGTGACATGACCACCATTGCCTATGTTTTTTGCTCGAAACCATGCTTACTTCTGATGTCCAGTTTCCCCCCAAAAAACCCCTCACCCCAACAGGTTCGCTTAAATAACCAACCAAGTGACCAAAAGCCAACTTGATAAACCAGAAGGCTCTTGATTGCACTGAAATGGACGTACTTACCCAAAGACTAAAGGACAAGGTAGACTCAAAATATAGTACAGTTTGGGAAAAATGGTACAATTGAATTAAGGATAAAAACCAGGGGTGGGATTCTACCAGTTTAGACCGGTTCTATAGAACTGGTTGTTACGATTCTGCGCAGTTCGGAGAACTGGCAAATTGCGCCACTGGCTGGCCCCTCCCCACCCACCCTGCCCAGGAGACTTCCCTGAGGTCTAGTCAGGAGTGGTATTTCGGGTGTCGGGGGGAAGAGAAGTGGCCTGAAAGCAGAGCCAAACCTTCCTTAGGACTGAAGCTTCTATTTTTCAGTGCAGACTCAGGCAGCAGATTGCAGAAAGGTAGATCTCTGAGTGAATCTGTGATTCTGCGAGCAACTCAATTTGCCTGCCTGCTTTGCCTGATTTGGGGTAAAAGTTGCTCTTTTTTAAAAGAAAAAAATTCAATATTTACATAAATATTTACAATATTTACATACAAGCCATGCCCAGCCAGTCACGTGACCACTAAGCCACACCCACAAATTAGGCCACGCCCACAGAACCGGTTGTTAAGAAATTTGAATCCCACCCCTGATAAAAACCAGGGAATAAAAAGATAAGGAATGGGAAAAAATAAAATGGTTAGATTAAGAGTATTTACCAGAAACAGGAAATTAATATTAGAAAAAATGTTTTTGAGAGAGAACACATCATTCAATTGATTAGAAATATATATGTTTTATGTTTATCCATTTTGTTTTTCACATTGATTTCATTTGCAATGAAATGTCTTATATTACGCATGGTACATACTTTTTAAAAATCTTTAATAAAGTTTATTTTTAATTTTAAAAAATAAATAAATAATTCAGCCGGTTCGCAACCGGATCAGGTGAACCGGTAGCAAGGATTTGGACACGGGTCGCCGAACCAGTAGTAAGTTCTGGCTAGCCACGCCCCTGACCCGATTGCCCTCCCTCCCGATGCTTGCTCGCCCCTCCCGCCTGACGCTGGCCCCTTAAGGCATTTCTTTCTTTTTTTCCCCTCCCAACAATCAGCTCTTCAGACAATCAGCTGTGCCAGGATTCCCCTTGCAAAGGGGAAGGCGAAAAATGGCTCAGCCCCCCCATCCATTTTTTGCCTTCCTGAGCCTTAGGGAAGCAAAAAAGCCCTCTGAGGCCCAGAAGCCCACCCACCCCCCAAAAAAATGGGTGGGAGAGGGGGATGGCTGCAAAAAAAGAAGAAAAGCCACACCCACCCATTCCCACGGCCACGCCCATGAAGCCATGCCCACAGAAACGGTAGTTTAAAAAGAAGATTGAATCCCACCACTGTTGCATTCGCTTTTCGACGGCTGCAAAAAGAAAAAAAAAAAGGGATTGCAAAATTAGGTTTTGGTCATGCATTGGCCACCATCCCAAGTTACGACCGTAATTGTGGAGCTCAGTAACGGTCGTAACTCGAGGGTTGCCTTATTTATTTATTTATTTATTTATTTATTTATTTATTTATTTTGGGCCTACTGCATATATTGGGGGAGCTTTGTGGAAAGCTTTGCAACACACCAGGAACAACCTGTTTGTGTGTGTGTGTGTGTGTGTGTGTGTGTGTGTTTAAAAGGACCCTTTCTTTTTCATGTTACCATTCCCAGTTCTAATTAGCCCTTCGGCTTAATTAAATATCAAAGCAGGATCACCCCACACATCAATTGCATCACCGCTAACGGACTCCTAATCTCTTCTTCATCCTTGTTTTCTCGGAAAAATATATTATATTTTTCTCTTTGAAGGGAAGGTAAATATTTTGGCGCTCCAGCTGGCCTGGTGCATGACCCACTTCTTGCACATCTGCATTTTTAAACCCTGTGGGAGCTTCATCCCTGGAGGCTTTCAAGAAGAGACTGGACTGCCCTCTGTCAGAAATGGTGCTAGAGTCTCCTGCTTGGGCAATAGGTTGGACTAGATGACCTACAAGGTCCCTTCCAACTCTGATGATCTGTTATCTGTTAACTCTGTTATTCTGTTCTGTTCCATTAAATCTTGTGAGTTGCTGAGAGAGAGAGAGGGAGAGGGAGGGAGGGAGGGAGAACACAAGGGGAATTAGAGAGTGTGTGAAAGAGGGAGGGAGGGAGGGAGAATGAATGGATGGATGAATGAATGAATGAATGAATGAATGAATGAATTCTTTTATTGGCCATGTGTGATTGGACACACAAGGAACTTGTCTTTGGTGCAAACGTTCTCAGTGTTTCTTTTCTTGACGAAAAGGTACATTCGTCAAGATTCGTCAGGTACAACACTTAATAATAGTCCTAGGGTACAAAGAGAGAGGGAGCATGTGTGAAAGGCACAGAGAGAAAGAGGGCAGAAGGGGAATTTCGGCATTTAACCACCCATAAAATAGACTTGAAATTGGTCTGCAAGATGCTTGGAGAACATCTTGAGATCCTCACCAGGTGCGCGCAACCCCAGATCTCCTCCTTGGAGCATCCCTTTGGGGGCAACCACAAAACACCAGTGAAATTCCAAAATCCGGAGCATCCCCCTCTCTGGGGCTGCAGCAGCACGCTCTGCGGTGAAGCTCCCTTGGGGTCCGTCCACCCCACCCCACCCCACGGCCCCCAATCTTCCCAAAAAGGAGAGCCTCGTTTGTTCCCTGGGCTGCGCGTCTGCTGGCAACCCTTTGCTTTGCCTCGGACCGGCGGGCGGAGGGTGCAGGTAGGCGTCTCTGCCACAGGCTACGAGGAGAGGAGAAATACCTTTGCAAGGTGAGGCCCGGGTGCATTTGGGTGCGGCGAGAGGAAAGCGATGCGCGCGGGGGCGGGACGACTCCAGCATCTGCGCGCCGAAGTCGCGCGTCCTCCTCGCTCTTTAATTAACATCTCGGTTGGAAAACTTTGCATTATTTGGGTCGGGAGGGTTTGCTCATCTCGCCGAGCATCTTCTTCCCTCCGCGCGAAGATTGCATCTGCAGTTTTGCAAAACTTGCACCCGGTGCGCCGTGCCAAGGAAAGGGGCCGGCGGGATGAGGCGGGCCAGCACCCACCGTCGTAGCCAAGGGGCGAAAATTGGAAACTGGCCCCCCTTATAAAGAGCCTGAAAGGGGGATGATTTATCTCCTGAAAATCAAGGGCCATTTTGGGGGGGGGGGGGGGAAGGCAGATTAGGTGCAGGGTGGGGGAGAGAAGCCAAGATGGAGTAAGCCTTAAATATGTGCCAACTGACCCCACATCCTTCCCCTCCTCCCCATGCCATCTCAACCATTACTTGAACCCTCCCTCAAGCCTCCTTAACTAAGTAATTAATCTTAAATATTCCTTTTTAATGCTGAGCAGGAGCAGGACTATTTATTTTCCCAAATGTTTCCTGCCGAGAGAAGGCATTTAATTTCCCTCCAACGGCATCTCTCTAGCATCTCCAAATCTCTTGCACAGTTTCAAGCTCTCTCCCTCTCTCCCTCACCTCTCTTTCTCTCTCTCTCTCTTCTGTTTTACTCTTTCTTTCTATTCTTCTTTTCTGTCTCTCCCACTTCTCTTTTTCTTTTCTTTCTTTCTTTCTTTCTTTCTTTCTTTCTTTCTTTCTTTCTTTTCTTTCTTTCTGTTTCTTTCTATTTCTCGCTCTTTCCTATTTCTCTATTTCTCTCTCTCTTCTGCTTCTCTTTCTTTTGCCTTTCTCTCTCTTTTTTCTTTCTATTTCTCACTCTTTCTTTCTATTCTCCTCTTTCTGTCTTCTCACTCTCTTTTTTTTTTCTTTCTTTCTTTGTTTCTTTTCATTTCTCTTCTCTTTCTATTTCTTCTATTTCTCTCTCTCTCTGCTTCTCTTTCTTTGCTTTCTCTCTCTTTTTCTTCTATTTCTCACCTCTTTTCTTTCTATTTCTCTCTTTCTGTCTCTCCGCTTCTCTTTTTCTTGCTTGCATTCTTTCTTTCTCTCTCTTTTTCTTTCTCTTCTCTCTCTCTCTCTCTCTTCTGCTTCTCTTTCTTCAA
>BHFT01044743.1:14111-26637 GCA_004320025.1 Laticauda laticaudata
GGAGAGACAGAAAGAGAGAAATAGAAAGAAAGAGTGAGAAATAGAAAGAAAAAAGAGAGAGAAAGCAAAAGAAAGAGAAGCAGAGAGAGAGAGAAATAGAGAAATAGAAAGAGCGAGAAATAGAAAGAAACAGAAAGAAAGAAAGAAAGAAAGAAAGAAAGAAAGAAAGAAAGAAAGAAAGAAAGAAAAAGAGAAGTGGAGAGACAGAAAGAGAGAAATAGAAAGAAAGAGTGAGAAACAGAAAGAGAGAGAGAGAAAGAGAGGGAGGGAGAGAGGGAGAGAGTTGAAACTGTGCAAGAGATTTGGAGATCTAGAGAGATCCGTTGGAGGGAAATTAAATGCCTTCCTCTCGGGCAGGAACATTTAGGGAAAATAATAGTCCTCTCCCTGCAGCATTAAAAAGGAATATTAGATTAATTACTAGTTAAGGAGGCTTGGAGGGAGGGTTCAAAATGAGTGAGATGGCATGGGGAGGAGGGGAAGGATGTGGGGTTCAGTTGCACATTTAAGGCTACCCATCTTGGCTTTCTCCTCCCCCACCCCTGCACCTAATCTCCTTTTTGCACAGGTTTTGGAGATGGGGTCTCTTAATGTTGCACCCCATTAACCAGGGAGAGGTGACTTGTGGAAAAATGATCCCTCAACTCTTCTCACCTGAACAGTGATGGAAATGTGTGCGATAGATAGATAGATAGATAGATAGATAGATAGATAGATAGATAGATAGATAGATAGATAGATAGATAGATATAGATATAGATAGATAGATAGATAGATAGATGATAGATAGATGGAAATAGATAGATAAATAGATAGATAGATAGATAGATAGATAGATAGATAGATAGATAGATAGATAGATAGATATAAATAGATAAATAAAATTTAATTTTAGCACCTGTGGGGTACGTAGGAGGAATAGGATTTCAAAATTCAGGGATGGAGAAATCCTGATTTTTGGCTGAATGGGGCTGTGGGAGAGAATAGTTTTTCCCCTCTGTGAGAAGATTTACATCCAAACTTATTTCATTGTTTGCACTCTTTCTGACTTCCCTTAAAACCCTTAATGGAATCCACCATGAGAATCAGAGTCTCCACTAGATAATCGACAATCGAGCTGAAACTAAGTCAATGAAGTAAAAAAATAGCAAGCAGGAGAAAAATCTTTCACTCCAACTTCCTCAAAGCCCCAAATAACTTACCCAGACCTAATCCACAAATCGAAGGAGGTCTGCTAACACAAAATGGAGTTAATTGAATTAGATCTTTTCCTCCTCCCCCTCCTCCCTTCTAGCATTGAATATATTCCCTAGTTGGGTCATAAAATGTCTACAAGAATACCACCAAGCTCAGAGAGCACCCAGGACCTGACAATCCTCCTCTTCCTCCATCAACATTTCTCCTTCTTCTTCTCCCTGTCCTCCTCCTCCTCCTCCTTGCAAACACCACTCCCTTCTAGCACTGATGATGTTCCCTAGTTGGGTCATGAAATGTCTGAAAGAAAAGCACCCAGCTCAGAGAGCACCAAGGACCACACAATCATCATTGTCCTCCTCCTCTTCCTCCTCTCTACAATCTCCTCTCCCTTCTAGCACTGATCCCTAGTTGGGTCATGAAACATCTTCAAGAATCCACCAAGTTCAGAGAGCACCAAGGACCCCACAGTCCTCTTCCTCTCCTCCCTCCTCTCCCATTTCCTCCTCCCTTCTAGCACTGATGATGTTTCTAGCAGAATTGCATGTTCACAATACATACCTGCACATATACAAACACACCTCAAATATCACCCTAGAATCAGCATGTAGATACTTCCACACCCAGGACAAGCTCCCCTATAATAACTTTGTCCAGGGCTGGACTGCTGCTCCCGGTTTGCCACGGTTTGAGTGAACCGGTAGCTAATTTTATCATTTTTAATTACTGGTTCGATGAACTGGTAAACCTCACCTCTGACTGGCCAAGCCCACCCCTCCCCTCCCAGGAGTCACCACGTGGCCAATTTTGGATCCCAGGTAAGTGCAGGGCTCCCCAGGAGACTCGGGGAGGGCAAAAAATGGGAAGCTGGAAATGAGTCCAGAGGACAGGAGGTGGGCAATGTCTGAACGTTGCCCACCCCCCCATCCTCTGGACCCATTTCTGCCTCTGAACACAGCCTTGACCCAAACAGGACGATGGAGAGGAAGAGCAAAAGGGGATCGTAAGAAAGCAGACCGCAGGTGTGTTGCTGAGGCCAAGAGAAAAAGCACAGGAAAGCCTCTGGAGCCCAGGGAGGGTGAAAGCACCCCCCCCCCGCCTGCCCTGGTGCAGAGTCCAACTAGGCCACACCCACCATGGCCACGCCCTCCCAACAACCAGGCAGAGAACCCCTTGGTAAAATTTTGGATGCCTACCCCTGAGTCTTCGTCACTGTACCCCCATTTCTCTGCAGCCTGTCCCTAAAAGGCAAACTGTTTTGCTTTTAGGGGGTTAAATATTTTGTCTTCTGTCTGGATCTCCTTTTTATTCATTCTTCTGCAACCCGGGCTTGAGTGGAAACACAAAATCTTTCCTCTGACCCTTCTTTCGGTTGTTACACCTGGTTTTATCTGGGAAATGTTGTTGGACCCAAGCTGAACGTACCACCGACTGCCATCTTTCAGAAATGGTGTAGGGTCTCCTGCTTGGGCAGGGGGTTGTACTAGATGACCTACAAGGTCCCTTCCAACTCTGATGATCTGCAATTCCCAGCTCTCGTGTTTGACCGTTGACCAAACATGGCAAGCTTTAAAACCTCATTTTCCTCTGGACTTTCTGGACTTTGAAACTTTCACTGGAGTTCAGGCTGGGTTAAACTTTCGTTTTCTTCGGGGTGTCACCCAAATTTAGGGTTTGTCAGAGCTGAATCAGCTTAACTCCTCTATTTATTTTCTGCCCCCCCCCCTTTTTTTTTTGNTTTTTTTTCTGCCCCCCCCCCCCTTTTTTTTTTTGACTTTTTATCTTGCAGGGTAAAAAACCCTTTGCCTCCTGGTCTTTTACCTTCTGCAAACAATGCTTAAGATAACATAGACGGTGGTGACAGGGAATATAAACCACAGAAAGACAGTAAAATGGTTACCTTAAGCTCTGCATTAAACTAACTTTACTCAAAGGGAATGACTCATAAAATGCACATTAGGGATGATGACATTATATCCTTTGTGCATTTCCTTGCTTCCTTCCTTCCTTCCTTTCATTCCAATTTCCTTCCTTTATTTTCCTATTTTCCTTTCCCTCCCTTTCTTTCTTCTTTCCCTCCTCTTATTCTAATTTCCTTCCTTTTCCTATCTTCCTTTCTTCCCTCCCATCCTCCCATCCTCCCTCCCTCTTCCTATCTTCCTTCCTTCCTTTTCCTATCTTCCTTCCCTCCCTTTTCCTATCTTCCTTCCTTTTCCTATCTTCCTTCCCTCCCTCTCTTCCTTTTCCTATCTTCTTCCTTTTTTCCTTCCTTCCTTCCACTATCTTCCTTCCTTCCCTCCCGCTCTTCTTTTTCCTATCTTTCTTCCTTTTTCCCCCTTCCTTTCCTTCCTTCCTTCCTTCCTTTTCAGTATCTTCCTTCCTTCCTCAACTTTAGCAACTTCAGGTCCCAGAATACTCCAGCCAGGATGGGTGGACTTCCAACTCCATGCTGGCTGGGGAATTCTGGGGACTGAAGTCCATTCATCTGAAACGTGCTGAGGTTGAAAAATTCTGGTTTACAGCAAACTGAACATGCTTCCTTTGAAGACCTGTTAGGAGTTCAAAATACCCCAGGGCTGAATCAACTGATTTCCCCCCTAATTTCCTCAGTTCCCCACTCTCTCATCCTCCTTTAAGCTTGTTTGTTTTTCTCGCCAGGCGTCTCCATGGTTCCTTTTGATGGAGGCAAAGCACCCTGCTTTAGACTTGCCACCAAGCAAGGAGAAAAAGACACAATAGATAGGAGCAGCTCTTGGTTTTAAAAATACAGCTTTTCATGTTGCTTTTAGCATGAGTCAAGGGATGGAGCCTGCCAGATTTGGGTGGAGAAGTTCAACCTTTGAGAGGGAGCCAAAAGTTGCAAGTTTTAACCCGTCTCCAAGAGGACGGAGAGGCAGGTTTGATGGCCAGGAGCTCACCTGGGCAGGTGAGGGTCACCTGGGCACAGGAAGGATTCAGAAGGATTTTCATGGACATGAGCATTGGGCCCTATCCAACTGGGTGCAATTCAGTGGTGAGAAAAGGAAGGTTCTACATTTAAACAAGGAAAACCAAACACACAGGTGTGGCATAGGTGGTACCTGGCTCAACAGCAGCAACTGTGAGAGAGATCTAGGTGTCCTCATGGAGGATCCCTTAAATGTGAGCCAGTCAGATGCTACAGCAGGCAAAAAGGGCAACACAATTCTAGGCTGCATTAAGAGAGGGAGAGCATCGAGATCAGAAGAAATAATAATAATAATAATAATAATAATAATAATAATAATAATAATAATAATAATAATAATGCTTTATATATTGTACTAGTTGAAGCCGCCCTTGGAATTCTCCATCCAGTTCTGGTCACCGTGAAACAGAAAATATGCTAAGAGTGCAGGAAGGGTGCAGAGAAGAGCAACACAGGGAAGTTTCAAGAAGAGATTGGACAACCGTTTGTCTCAAATGGTACCAAGTCTCCTACTTGGGACAGGGGGTTGGACTAGAAGACCTCCAAGGTCCTTTCCAACCCTGTCATTCTATGATTGTGGGACTTTATGATTCTGGGATTTTCTGATTCTGCAACTGTATGGTTTTCTGATTCTGAGATTTTGGTGATTCTATGATTTCCTGATTCTGTAATTTTCGATGATACCATGATTTGATTGTGTGATTTCCTGATTCTGTGATTCTATTTCCCCCAAAATAAGACCTAACCGGAAAATAAAACTCAGCATGATTTTTCAGTATGCTCATAACATAAGCCTTACACCCAAAATAAGCCCCTGTTAAGATCATCAGCCAGATGGACACATTTTAGTACCTTGTTCCCCTGAAAATAAGTCCTGACAAGAAAATAAGTCCTAATGCATCTTTTGGTGCAAAAGTTAATATATGGCCCAGTCTTATTTTTTTTGGGGGGGGGGAAGGGTGATAGTAAATTACGTGTGCCAGAGTTGGCTTCATACAGGTCAATGCCGGTCATGTTGCTCCTAATAAATCTTCTGGATTCTTTTGCAAACTTGTCTCGAGGCTCATGATTGAATTAGGGCAATTGCCGGAATTCTGACAGTGGGTGTGATATTGTGATTTTCTGATTCTGTGATTTCTGTTTCTGTGATTTTCTGACTGTGATTTTCTGATTCTATGATTCTCTGATATTGCGATTTTATGGTTGTGCAAGATGGTTGAATCTTGCAATTGTATGATTCTGGGATTCTGTGCTGCCCCTCCATCCCTCCAGGGCCTTCCAGGATTCTCACAAAGCACCTTCTTCTTCCTCCATGTCAGCAGAGATGATTAATTTCTCTCCGGAAAGCTGCCGAATGTTCCCCCTTAAATCTCCCTGGGGACAAATTGCATTTGACAAGGGCAGATTTAATGCCTCCGTGCCGTGAAAGGCTCCTCTGGAATCCACCTGAAGTCAGTCCCTGAGGTCAGCGCCTTCTGGGCTCTCTCCCATTCTTCACCGTTCCCGAGCTGAGCGACTCCCACCAGACGCCTCAGCTCCGTCACTCTTGGCTTGAGCCTTTTTCTCTCTCTCTAAGGGCTGGTTTGTCATCTCTGGAGCCTCAAATCCTGCCCTCCTCTCAAGGCAGGTGCTGGAAGGAGTCCCAGGGTGGAGTTGCTAAGTTGAATTTAATTTTATCAGCAGTTGATACTCCGAGGAGCAGTTGCTCACCGTTGGGCATCAGGCCTGCCTCTGAAGCAACGGGAAGCTGGCCAGGATCAGGCTGCATTCTTTGTGCTAGGCCAAGCTCAAGATGCAAAAAAGCGGAAGGGGCTGGATTTTGTTTTATTTGGGTTTCTTTTATCAGGGTTTTTAAACCATCCATTTCCCTCGCCGAGGAAATTTTGAGGTGCAGGAGAGGTTTTTTAAAAAAACATGGAAGCCGGTGTGTTAAACATCACAAGGAAGCTGATTGGGAGAAAAGGAAGGGAGGGAAGGAGGAAAAAGGAAGAGGAGAGGAAGGAAGGATGAATGGAAAGAAAGAAAGAAAGAAGAGAAGGATAGAAGGAAGGATGGATGGAAGGAAGGAAGGAAGGAAAAGGGAGAGGAAGGAAAGAAGGATGGAAGGAAAGAAAGAAGAGAAGGAAGGAAGGAGGGAGGGGGCAGGGAGGGAGAAGGGAGGAGGGAGGAAAGGAAGGAGAAGGGAGAGGAAGAAAGGAAGGAAGGAAAGAAAATGTCAGGAAAGAAGGAGGGAAGGAAAGAAGGAAAAAAGGAAGAAGGGGAAGGAGGGAAAATGAAAAGAAAGAAGGAAGGAGGGAAGAGAGGAGGAAAAAGGAAGAAAGGAAGGAGGGGAAGGAAGAAAAAGAAGGAGGAAGGGAAAATGAGAGGAAAAAGGAAAGGAGGGAAGGAGGGAAGGAAGGAAAAAGAAGGAGGAAAGAAGGAAAGAAGGGCTAAACTATGACACAAAAACATAGAAAGCCATAGGCTGTATCAGATTCAAATCTTGCCTTGAACCCAGAGCACACCTGGTAATTCCTGGCCTCCTTTCAGTTCAAGCAATTGATTTGGGGAGTGGAAAAGGAAGGGAAAGACCCCTCAATGCATTGGGGGGGGGGGAAGGAGGAGNGTGGAAAAGGAAGGGAAAGACCCCTCAATGCATTGGGGGGGGGGGAAGGAGGAGGAGGCATGGATGGCACAATGGTGGCCATCTTGACTTTTCTGACCAGCCTGCAAGATGTTACTTAAATGTGATAGGGACTTATTTCAGCTTAGACTAGACAGGGATGAACAGGTTCCTTCCTGTCACTGCAGAGAAATTCATCTATTTTTTTGCCTATATATACAGTATATAGTAGTTAGTAGGCAGAGGCAGAGTCCCCCCCCCCGTTATTTTGCTCCCCTAAAACTAAGACTATGTGGTCCTGGATCCCCGTGCTTTGCTGCAAAACTACGTGGTCGGGCTTAGTTTTAGGGGAGCAAAATAAGGGGGGGGGACTCTGCCTCTGCCTACCAGCATCCATGGGTATCCATCTGTCTAGTGTCCTGTCAGTGTGTCAGAGAATTGAGGGCTGTTTGGAAACTGAAAGAGTATTTGCTGTGGGAGCAAGGAGGAGAGGGAGAGGAGCCTGGGCGTGGCTTAGCTCAACTGTTCTGTCCTAAAGCTGCTTGCTGCTCTGAAACTGAAACTGAAACTGAAACTCCTCTGCTTGTGTTTTGCCTTTGGAAGAGATTTCTTTTTAGGTGGGGAGGGGGAGTAGAAGTCCTTAGCATCAGAGCCTGTTAACAACAACAACAACAACAACAACAACAATAATAATGGAAATATTCTTAATGCTCTGATGATCATTTTGAAAAATCCTTTCTTAGTGAGCCCCTAGAAGCCAAGAGGAACATATGGGCCCAATTTCAAGTTTGTAGGCTTTATGGTTCTGGAGATTTTGTGATGATGATGCATGAGGGGTCTTTCGCTTTTATGTATATATATTATTTTATCGAATTATTTTATTTTATAATTTCATTTTATTACCTTATCATAATAGATGGATGGATGGATAGATAGGGAGGAAGGGAGGGAGATGGGTAGATGGATGGATGGATAGATTGTTGATGAATGGATGGATCAATGGGTAGGTAGGTAGATGGGTGGATAATGGATGGAGAGATGGAGGAGGGAGCAAGGAGATAGATGGATGGATAATGGATGGATGGATCAATAGGTAGGTAGATGGATGGATAATGGATGTGGAGAGAGAGGGGGGAGGGAGGGAGCAAGGAGGTAAATAGATGGATGGACAGTGGATGACTAGATGATGGAGGGATGGATGAATAGGTAGGTAGATGGATGGATGGATGGATGGATGGATGTTAGAAAAAGATTAAGCTCCCCTTCTCCCTTCTTCAACCCCTGGGAAGCTTTCCAAAGGCTCTTCTGGATCATCCTCCCAAATGGGAGTATGGCACATCTCTTTAATAAAAAACCAATTATTTTGGTTTTCCTCGGATAAAAGATAAAGGCGTGCTTCACGTCACACATAAGAGCTCCCTTTTCAGCTCTCCCAGATTTTCAGATGCAGGACTGTGCCTGAGGATTTTCGGAGGGAGAGAGAGTGGGAAGAGAAAAGGAGGAAAACAAAAATCAGAATCCCAGCTTCTTCCAGGGCTGGAAAAAAGCTGTTCCCTGTCTGAGCGCAAGGCTTCTTCTGCCTTCCTTGCAGGAATTGCCTTGGGACTCTTTCCCAGCCTTGACTGCTGGGTGACGGGCTCAGCCTCCTCCAGAGAAATCGGGGAATTCCAGGCTCTTCTGGGTTAGAAGAAGGAAGCCAGAATGGGAGCCAGAAGCGTCTGGAAAAGGCCTCCTGGTTAGGGAAGAAGAGCCTGTGGAGGTCTCCTCAGAAGGTGAAGAAGGGAGAAGGGGAGCCTCCTCCTTTTCTCTTTATCTATCTATCCATCCATCTATATCTATCTATCTATCTATCTATCTATCCAGTCCATCCTTCATCTAACCATCCATTATCTATCTATATCTATCAATCTATTCATCCATCTATCATTTATCTATCCATCTATCCATCCATCCACCTCCCTCCCTCCCTATGTCCATATATCTATTGATCCATCCATCCATCCACCCACCCATTCACCTACCTACCAACCTATCACACTGTCTATCCATCTATCCATCCACCTACCTACCTATCAATCTATCCACCCATCCAACTATCCATCCATCCACCCACCCATCCATGACCCGTCCATTCACCTACCTAGCTCTATTTATCTATATCTATCCATCCATCTATCACCTATCTATCCATCCATCCAACTATCCATCCATCCTCCTCCTCCCTCCCTCCCTATCTGTCCATCTGTCTATCATCTATCCATCCATCCATCCATTACCCATCTATCTATCTACCTACCTACCACTATCTATCTATCTATCTAGTCTGTATCTGTCTATCTATATATCTAACCCAAGGATCTTCAAACTTGGCAACTTTAAGACTTGTGAACTTCAACTCCCAGAATTCCTGAGCTAATATGACTGGAGGAGGAATTCTGGGAGTTGAAGTCCACAAGTCTTAAAGCTGTCAAGTTTGAAGACCCCTGAACTACAGTATGTATCTTCTATCTATCTATCTCTCTCTCTCTCTCTCTCTCTCTCTCTCTATCTATCTATCTATCTATCTATCTATCTATCTATCTATCTATCATCTATCTATCTATCATCTATCATTCATCCATCATCCTGGTTGTTAAGTGAATCACATGGCCATTAAGTGAATCTTGCTACCACCTTTGCTTGTTGCAGGCCTCCTGAGAAAGTTGCAAATGATGATCAAATGACCCTGAGATGCAGCAAACCATCATGAATGTTGGTTGCCAAGCACCCAAATGTCAATTGCATAGCTTTGGGAATGCCAAGAGAGTCATAAGTGAGAGGAACCAGTGCTAAGTCACTGTCTTAACTCTGAATGATCACTAAACAAAGAGTTGTAAGGTGAAGACTACCTGGAGTTTTGAAACTCAGCCGATCCAACCTTGATTTACAGCCCACTGTCTATGTAGCACCGTCCCCTCTTCCATCGGAGGTGACGCTTTCTCCCAAATCCTGACCCGGTTTTTGAGCAGATAATCCACCTTGGTAAAACCTGTCTGAACAGGTAAGGAGGGTTACAACACACCAGACACAACTGGAGTGGAGAAAGAGACAGAATTGTAAATCAGCAGTTTTGATGAAGAACTGGAGAAGGGGGAGACACGCACAAACCTAGGAGTGTCCCTCAACCCTTAAAGTTTTCTACAAGAATTTCTGTCAGCTTAGAAAAGAAGGATGGGCCAGACAAGGCTGTGTTTTCAGTCTGAAGCATGGTAGATATGCAGGCTGGAAAAGAAGGAAGACAAAGGACCTACATCTGGGGGAATTCAGAAGGCAACTCTAGGTGGCATCTTCTGAACTTGATGGGCTCTTGGTGTTTGCCCAGAGATTTAATTTCTCTTTTCAGGAGAAGACCTCCTTCTTCTGAAAAGTTCTTGATTTCCCTCTCTGGACTCAACCCTTCCCTTCAGAAGGGCGTGCTATCCGGCCAAATTCAGGTTTATGGGGGCAGGAAGAAGAGATGGAGTTAAGAAATCAACTGAAGTGTCTGTGCAACCAAGTTTAGCCTTTGAAGTGGCTCCGGAGTCTGGCAGTGCCTCCTTCCTTTTAGACTTTCGTCATGGAGAAAAACCCATTGATGTGGTCATTGGGAGTTGACACACTGACTTGATGGCACTTAATCCCTCATTAATTAACCCAACTAAAGCAACACTTCCAGAAGCAGGTGCTCTAATAAGGTTGACTAGTCTGAAGATGCTAGCAGGCCTTATATCTACATATGAAGAAGAGCAGGAGGAGGAAGGGGGGAGGGGAGGAGGAAGGGAAAGAGAAGGGAGAAGAGAGAAGAATGGCTAAAGAAGGAGGAGAAGGAGAGATAAAGGAGGAGGAGGGGAAAAGGAAAGAAAGAAAGAAAGAAAGAGAAGGAAAAGGAAGGAGGAGAAGGAAAGACAGACAAGAAGAAGGAAGACAGATAAAGGAGGAGGAGAGATAGAAGAGGAGAGAAAGAAGGAAGAAAGAGAAGGAGAAGAAAAAGGAGGAGAGCTAGAGGAGGAGGAGGGGGAAGGGGAGGGGGAAGGGAAAGAAGGGAGAAGAACAGCTAAAGAAGGAGAAGGAGAGATAAAAGAGGAGGAGAAAGGGAAAGAAAGAGAAAGAGAAGGAGAGCTGGAGAAAGAGAAGGAAGGAGGAGAAGGAAAGATAAAAAGAAGGAGAAGGAAGAGAAGGAAGGAGGAGGAGAGATAGAGGAGGAGAGAAAGAAGGAAGAAAGAGAAGAAGGAAAAAGGAGAAGGGGAGCTAGAAGAGGAGAGAAAGAAGGAAGAAAGAGAAGGAGAAGGAAAAAAGGAGAGAGCTAGAGGAGGGGAGGGGGAAGGGAAAGAGAAAGAGAAGGAGAGTTGGAGAAAGAAGGAGAAGGAAGGAGGAGAACAAAAGATAGAAAATAAGGAGGAGAAGGAAGTAGGAGGAGAGAGCGAGGAGGAGGAGGAGAGAAAGAGAAGGAGAAGGAAAAAGGAGAAGGGAACTAGACGAGGAGATACATCTGCCCACTCCAATAAATTCTGGGTGGATTACAAATACAAATTTGTCTTTTTTTTTTTTTTAAAGACAGATCCTTCATTTCCCAAGCTTTCTCCTAACCAGGAATTTCTAAAGCCATGGCTACCACTACTAGAAACGTTGGATTCCTTCTTGAGAAGAATAGGACAGAGGAAGGAAGAGAGAGATGTGGGGGAGAGAGAGGGAGAAAGAGAAAGAGGGGGGAGAGAGGGAGGAGAGAGAGACAAAGAGAAATAGAGAGAGAGGGACAGAAAGAAAGAGCGGGGAGGGGGGAGACTGAGAAAGAGAGAGGGGGAGAAAGAGAAACAGAGAGAGAAGGAGAGGGAGGAGTGGGAGAGGGAGAAATGGAGGGAGAGAGAGAAACAGAGAGGGGGAGGGTGAAGAGAGAGAGAGAAAAAGGAGAGAGAGAGAGAGAGAGAGAGAGAGAGAGAGAGAAAGAGTGCGATAGTGTTGTCATTTTGTCATCCCCATCCCCAATCAAATACTCTTACAAACGGCACCCTCTCCTCCTGCTCCTTCTTTCTCCAGCCAGCACAATCCCAGTGCATGTAAAAATAGCCCCGGCCGATCTGGAGTTCCCCTCTTGAGTCCGGAGCAGCTGGTCGGTGGGAAATTCCAGCGCTGCCCCGTTCTCGGGCCACAGTTGCTCTCCCTGGGTCTCCAACCCAGGCATGCCTCTGGAGCAAGTGAGGTTGTTCCATCCGAAAAGGAAAACAGCGCTGACCCTCCCTGGGAAGGATGGATCCTGAAGCCGGAGCTCAAAGACTTTGGCCACCGAGGGAGAAGAAAGGGCTCCTTGCAGAAGAAGATGGAAGGCCGAAGGAGAAAGGGACAGCAGAGGAGGGGATGGCTGGACAGGGCTGTCGATGCAATGAAGGGGAATTTGGGCAAATTGTACCCTATGACTCTCATTCAGTGTTGGACTTCAGGATTCTAGACTGTTGACGAATGTCTCTTTTCTTTGATGGACACTGAGAGCCTTTGCACCAAAGACAAATTCCTTGTGTGCCCAGTCACCCTTGGCCAATAAAAAGAATTCTATTCTATTTTCTAGTCTATTATCTATTATCTATTCTATTCTATTCTATTCTATTCTATTCTATTCTACTCTATTTCTATTCTATTCTATTCTATTTCTATTCTATTTCTATTCTATTCTATTCAATTCCTATTCTATTCTATTCCTATTCTATTCTATTCTAATTCTATTCTATTCTATTTCTATTCTATTCTATTCTATTCCTATTCTATTCCTATTC
>BHFT01044744.1:0-17500 GCA_004320025.1 Laticauda laticaudata
AGGCCACTATTGAAGCATCCTGGTCTTCCATAACACCTCAGCAGTGCCACAGGCTGATAGCTTCCATGCCACGCCACGTTGAGACAGTAATTGCTGCAAAAGGTGCCCAAACCAAGTACTGAGTACTTGCTTGCTTATACTTTTCAGAGGTCCGACATTGTTCTATATACAATCCTTGTTTTATTGATTGCATGTAATATTCTAATTTTTTGAGACTGTGGATTTGGGGTTTTCATGAGCTGTAAGCCATCATCATCACAATTATGACAAATCACAGCTTGAACTGTCTTGCTTTGCATGTAATGAGTCTATCTCATATCTTAGCTTCATCTTTTAAGTTGCATTACTGAAATAAATGAACTTTTGCATTATATTCTAATTTTCCAAGTTTCACCTGTATATTGATTGGGAAGATCTTTAGTACATGCCTAGAGGGTCATGGTTATGATTCCGTCTTTGTGATTTCTTGGTTTGACTACTGCAATGTATTAAAAATGGGGCCACTTTTAAAGATCACCCAGAAATTTCAGCAGGTTCAGAATGCAGTAGCTCACAAGATATTAGATGCCTCTTGATTCACTTGATTCCAAGTTTCTTTGGGTGTGCAATTCAAGGTACTAGCCATTACCTTTAAAGTCTTGCATGGGACAGGGACAGGGACATTATCTTTAAGGTCTTGTATGGGTTATCTGTGGGATCTACTCTCCCTGAGGATGTCTGCAGAGATTCTCAGTCATCCAGGTCATGGTTGTTTCAAAGGTGCTTTTTCAGGTGACAACTGGACTTTTGTGTGTGTGTATGTGTTTGTTGTGTGTGTTTGAAGACATATTTTCTTTTGAAAAAAAAAAAAAACCAAGAAAGTCCAGTTGTCTCCTGAAAAANACCATGACCTGGATGACTGAGAATCTCTACAGACTTTTAGCTATACAATTTGGGATGAACACCCTTTGAATGGTGTATGAGTAGGAACCAGGATTCAGGAGCACTACTATTCAGGACTCCAGGGACACAGAAAAACCTTCAAGTGCTTCAATGACCCTCTAAAACAAGGATGCAAATGACCAGCTGTCTGCAAGGAAGATAAATCTTTCCATTCCCCACTTTCCTGCGTGAGCTGAAGGAGCTTCTTGGATGAGAAGTGAAATATCTTCAAAAGAAAAAACAAGAAAGTCCAGTTGCCTCGTGAAAAAGCATTTTGCATCTCCCTGAGGATATTTTCTGATCCCACTGGGTCAGATACAGTGGGCATGTTCCAGGTTCCTTCCCTTATATGTTGCCATCTAATAGCAGCCCCTACCTTGAGAACAGGACAGATTTCCCACTGTCTTAGGTTTACAAAAAGACATTAAGAACTGGCCAGGCATGGGGATAACAACATTGAAACCCCAGGGGACCTTAGAGTTGGGTGTTGTTTTTTTGATTGGGTGTCGGGTTTTTCTTGCATGTTTATTGGACTGTTTCATTGTTATGTTTTTATTTTTACTGATAGTTGCCCACAGTGTCTCCCCCTTCAAATGCAATATAAATGTTATAAATAAAACTTTGCATTATTTTGTTGTTCGCACAATATGCATAATTATTCGCTTCTAAGTTTCAGTAAGGGCTAGTTTGGAGTGGAATGAAAGTCTCCAAAAACTAACATTTTTCCAACTATGCTTCTCAGGCCACATTAAACCATGCATGAATATTTAGAAAATATAAAATAGTCTGTTGGCATCTACCTGCCTAGGAAAAAGAAAATGCCAAATTATCTATGGTGGTTATTCTGCAAGAATGCTAATTCCATTATTTCAATTTGCATGGGAAAAGTTAATTTGAAGAGGAGGAGTTTTTTATGCTGAAAAATGAAAGGGAATTGTGATTGTTTCTCAGAGGTTTGACACTACAATTCAGTAGCATGGTATCAGAGCTGCAAAAGAGAGAGAGAAAGAGACATAGAGAAAGAGACTTCTATGGCCCATAGTAACCCATCCTCATTGCAACCCTAGGGCACAATTAGCTTGATTTCATTCTCATGGCTATACTCAGCAGAAGGTGTTAGGCTCTGCATTCACATATTCAAATACTCAGGATTGTGATAAGCATGTTATTGTAAGTAGGTCACAAGGAGCATCTCTCAGACCTATGGGGAAAAGAGTTCAGAATTTCAATAATCCATTCACATTTTTTGCCCTGAGTGTGCATAGCCTCATAAACCTCAAGAAAGTTGTTTATTTTTTGTAACACTCCTCTGCATTTGAAGCAACAGTTGCTGCATATTTGTTTGTATTGTGTTTCATTAAATGATTTATCATATTGCCAGCAAGATGCATCACATTCACCAGAATTATTCCTTGCTGATCAAAGGACTATATGCTGAGAATGCATATTAAGATGGAATTCCAGAAATCTACATTATCTTAACAAGTTCATAGTGTGCTAGAGGCATTTCGCCCCATTCTTTCCATTTTTCTCTATTAAAAATTATTTGAAGCAATTAAAAGACGCAGGGGTGAGGAGAGGTGGATAGATTCCTCAGCAAACATGAATCATCTCCTCAGTATCGAAAACTATGCCATTCTGTTTGGGAGATGAAATTCTATTTCCTGCCTCTGTTGCTTTGGTCCTACTACATTATGTTTCCTTAATAAACAACACAATATGCCTTCTTCCTGAACTTGGATTCCCTTTTGGGTTTTGTTCAGCATTTTTATCCACCGTGGAAAGTGATGAATGCCATAGGGTTGAGATTTTGCAAATCTGTCATATCTCTGACAAGAGAAGAGGGCTATAATAGAAGAGAAGGAGCTGATTTGTTTCTCAGTGCCAAAATTTTCTTTTTATGCTTCATTGATGCTTACATATTTACAGTGATACCTGATAGGATCAGTAATAGGCCAGAATATTTAGAAACTAGTAAGGATAACATACACCAATGACTAACTGTGGCCTCTTTATGTTAGACTAGCTATTGAAACAAGTTCTGAAGTATTTACAAGGATTGGATTTTGTTCACATAGCCAAGTAATCATATGTCTGTTTGAGTTTGGATCAGTGGTGGGATTCAAATAATGTAACAACTGGTTACTCGGCTGGGTGGATGTAGCCTGGTAGGTGTGGCCAGGGGCTGTGACAGGCACCCCCCCCCTGAACCCCCCTGGGAGCAAAAACAGGCTGTGGGGGGCATGCTTCCCCCTGTGCTCCATTTTGGGTTTCGTAGTCCTCTCTGCAACCCCCTGGGAGCAAAAACATAGAAGGTGGAAACTCCTGGAAGGGGTGGAGATGTCAAAGAGATGCGAACCAGTGTTAAGTCCCACCACTGGTTTGGATCAACAATTAGTGTAGCCATTGTGTTGTAAAACAGTTCTTATGGCTTAACAGACTATGCAAACCAAGTAAGTTCTACTTATTTTACAAATAATAGTTATTTTACAAGTCACAGTTTACTTTCATATATATATGAATTAAGTTTATCTGGATTTTCACTGAAAAGTTAATTTGCCTATAGTTGTCTCCAAGTGAGAAGAACAGCATATCAGTTGAGTAAATGAAAAATAAAAAATAAAAATGTGTGAGAAAAATTTATGTCTGCTTACTGCATCCATGCTTTCTGTACTTACACCCGAAATTAATTAATCACTGACTTTTCCACTCACCAAATATTCAGATATACTTATCATCAAATAGCAGTAGTACTTAGACTTATATACTGCTTCACAGTGCTTTTATAGCCTTCTCTAGGTGGTTTACAGAGTCAGAATATTGCCCCCAACAATCTGGGTCCTCATTTTCTTGGAAGGATAGAAGGCTGAGTCAACCTTGAGCCTGATAAGATTTGATTTGCCAAATTGCAGGCAGCCAGCAGGCAGCAGAAGAAGCCTGAAATACTGCATTCTAACCACTGTGCTACTGTGGCTCTTATATCTGATAAACACAGTTAATTGTTTAAATCTAATTACAAATAAATGTCGAAGTGGGTGAAGCAGACAAAGACAAAGTAAACATAGAAAAAATAGATAGTAGATGAAATCCTCAATTTGAATCAATTTATATTTAATTTTTTTTAACATAATCTTTTTTGGATGCATTTTCTCTCACAGTTTACACTTTGCCTCTATGAGCATAATAAAGTCATTCATTTATTTCTGATGTATATTTTTTATCCCCAAATACCATTTCTTATATGCTTAGTATCTTTGGGGTTGGCGAGGGCAGTAGGGTGTGGTTTGAAAAAAAATTCAGAGGGGTCAAAATGTCAAGGACAATTAAGGTCCAAATAGCACAACAGGCAACAGCTTATCATGGTCACTTCACTTAAAATGTGGAATGAATGACATCTCCAAGTAGTTCGGAGTCTCAATGGCTTTATTTCCTCCTATTGTTACAGGTCAAGATAACAATTTCTTCCTTCCCACTAATCATTCTGCAGCAGTTGCTGTAATTCCAACAAGAAAACAGATTTACTGTCCACTACTGGCTTTGTCTCTGGGAGGCTGCAGTGCTGTCACTTTTTATAAGCTCAATCTCATTGTCTCAATTTATTTATCATTCAGTGAGCTATTCTGCACAAGACTTACAGTGATGACTTACAGTTATAAGAACTGGAAAAGGAAGCTAGCAAGGGGTTGCCTTGTGCCTAATGAGTGAGAGTACCAGTTTAAGAAGCTGGTCTTTAATTCTCAAACTATCATCTCCGTCGATGGTCTGATTAATATCAGCAATGTATAATTTTTAACAGGTAAATTATTTATTTTAACAAGTGTACCTATTAGCTGTCAGTCTAAAGTATTTTCACAAAAAAAATTCCCCTATTAAGTATTTTGTATAAAACATGAAGGGCGTTGGGAATGAGCAAACAAGTCTTGTCTCCTGCCTGCCTTAAGGACTTTGAAGATGAATATCTGGTTTATCTCACGACACTTTGCAAAACATATATTTTGTATGCTCCACAAGGACATAATGAACACAGATGCATTATGACCCTCTTCAAGGAAAGGGGGAGGGTTATCAAGCAGGCTTCCTAATTGATCCATGTACTTTCAAGAAGACATTGGACTGCTATTTGTCAGAAATGGTGTAGGGTCTCCTGCTAAGGCAGGGGGTTGAACTAAATGGCCTACAAGGTCTTTTCCAACTCTAATTATTTGTATCTGTATTGATGAAACTTTAGTTTTTTTCAGGCGTGAAGGATCAGGATCACACAAAAGTTCTAGTTCAGAAGATGTATTACTCAAGCCAATACAGAAGAATCTAATCAATAATACATTGGCACCAGATAAGAGTCAATGGAATTCAAAAGAGGTTGGACTTGGACCATTTATGGGAACGTAATGACTCTAGACTGATCACTTGCTTAATTCCACTCTCCTGCAGCTCTGCCTGTTCTTCTTCTACAATTTCAAATTTAGGAGAATTGCATTCTGAATGAAGTCACAAATAGTACGAACATTGGTAGGTATAATTTATATAACTTAATTTGGACAAATTAAGTGTTCTCCTAAAGAGCCAAGATACTACAGGGTACTACATTTCAATAACAAAACCTAAAATAATTAAAAATACAGATTCATGATTTGCCTTGGGCACCAACATCTGACCAACAACTAGGACCATCCCTGTGTATCAGAATCTAAGAGGCAAGTTAGAATTATCATGATCAAAAGCTTTGTGTTCAATGCTGCAAATGGCGACTGGGTTATATTTTATTTTTCCTATATTTAAACATAGTTTTACTATTTCTTTTTTATTCAGGAAGCCTTGAATGAACATGTTTCAAATGGAGTAAAAAGCAAGCCATTATTTTTCCAGATCATAACCAATACTATCCTTTTGTTGTTATTGTTCAGTTGCTAAGTTGTGTCCAACTCTTCATGGACTATACATAACACACCCAGCTCCCCCATTCTCTACTGTCTCTCTGAGACTACCCAAACTCATGCCTACTGTGTTGATGATACTATCTAACCATCTCATCCTCTAACATCCTGTTCTTCTTTTGCTTTCAATAACCTACTATGCAGCATGTCTTTTCTTAATTCATTTTTTATCCCTTGATTTTGCTTTCATTATGTCCAAATATTTCCTAATTCCCCCCTCCCTACCTATATTTCTAGAAGAAACAGAAAATATTCTCTCTGTTTATTCTCCTGCTATTTCAAAGTCTTATATAAATTATCTTCTAACTGAACGTGAATCTGATATTTGCTTTTGGGTCACTTTGGGAACTGTAGTTGTGTTACCTGGGAGATCAGGGGGGAAAAAGAAGCAAACATGACTTTGTGGATGAAACATTGCAGAGTAATAAAAATGCAAGTTATTAGAAAGAAGAAAAAAGTATATGCTTTAGAAGTGCATAACCAGGAGGTATACAAGATCTGTCTGTAAACCACAACCCCTGCACAATTTGGATGTCCAAATAAACAATTGTTTTGGCATCTCCACCATCAATATGTCTATTAAAGTTCTGCAATTACAAAAGTACCACAGTACTTCAAGTAGGGTTTGGTTTAAGATGTTCAGAAGGAATTTCAGAATATCTCAACTTCAGATCATAAAAATCCCTTCCTCTGTTGAAATGAATACAGCAAAGATAAATTATCAATTGACCTCTTTTCTTGGCTCAACAAACTGGTAGATGTCGGGAGGTGGTGATACAACCACTGTGATTCAGCACAATCAAACATATGTTGGAGCTTCTGTAAGGTCAATTCTCTAGGCCTCTTTTCCATCTTCATTTAGCACTGTATTATCCAAAGATGAAGCTGTGGGGGAAGTGAAGAGTTATTTCTTTCTAAACCCCAGGGTAGTATGAAAAGGCCTTCCAAAAACCTTACAGTGATGAATTTGCGGGATACTGTGAGGATAAAAACTGATTTGTATTTCACACCAGAACTGATTCTTCTAAGATGATTGAAACAATTATTCAATTTTATGGGACAAGTTTCAGTTTGTTCTGCTTGAGGATGGGGATAAGTTCCTCAGAAGAGAGAAATTGAACATTTGGTCTTTGTACCCTTATTCATCCTGGCTGATATAAGCCAGCAGTAGTGAACGTGATACGTGTTTCTTTTAAGAAGAGGAATTTACTACTCCCTCTAAAGAAACAGTTGTAGGACCCTGACTAAAAAGTTCTATTGGTTTTCAGCGCTATGGTTAATGATCTGTCTACTTTCTCATTTCCCCCTTTAAAGTAAGGTACCCAGATATTTGTTAGTGATTCATTACAAAACTTTCTTTGATGTAAATGGATAATTAAAATTTTTGTTCTTTATCCTGAGCAAATTTGGGGAAGAGGAATTTTAATGACTTCTCACCCTCCCCAATTTCTTTTAATTTTTTTTAATGTTCATTGATGCCCAGTCCCATTACTGGATAATTACAGTAGACAGAGGTAGGAAAATGTCCATAATTTTAAGAACAAAGATTTGATGATGCTTAGTGACAGAATGCACAGGCATAAGACTCTGTGGATCTCAGTCTAAAAGAGAAAGACGAGCTGTAAAAAATCAGGGGAATCAAATTTATGTGTCTATAACAGAATTATGATTGGGTGTAATTAATACATAGTTATGACTGTGGGATCCTTGGTGCTCTCTGAGCTTTGTGGTTTTCTTGCAGATGTTTCATTGTTGAATTAGATAACATCATCAGCATTTACAAGTGTTTAGTGATCAGTGCACACAGAGAACTGAGATAAAAGCATCAAGGACCCCAAAATTCAACCCTGATCTACAACTAATCTTTTATGTTGGTACAGTCATTATTTCTGGCATGTTATTCTTACTAATGTTTATTATTTATTAAGAGAAAAATAGGCATGCCCTATTCATATATATAGCATCTCAATGTACTCTGGTTTAAACATTTTTTTTTACCATACTTCCTTAAATATTACACAACCTCTTTCTCAAACAGTCAAGATTTTAAAATGCCTAACCTGAATATTTCTCACTAAGATTGGTGTGTGTGTGTGTGTGTGTGTGTGTTTGTGCCTTGAATTTAGCAACACAGCTCAGTGTAAATGCTCCATTTCTTTGTTTCATGTTCTTGAAGTCCATCTATTCTGTTCAGTCTGGTGCAACTTGATATAGAATTAAAACATTTTAAGTATCAGAACAGAGGATATAAATCTTTTCCAGCTTTCTTCATTTTTATAGTGTAATTCAGGAGAGGAGCAAGTCCTCTTATTATCCTAATTATTATTGCCCATTTACTGCAAATCTTCCAGAAAAGTATTAATACATCCCAACCTATCTTCTGCCATTTCTGCAGACATGGCTTTTTAAAATTCCTTTCCACCTGGCTGCAAATACATATATTGCTAATTACTTAAAGCATAATATATACATGACTTACCCAGCTATCAGTTTTTCTCATTAAGCATTTTGTTCCAACTGCTGTATAATTCTGAATAATAATATAAGACATTCGATTTCCCTGACAGACTCTGTCTTTTTTTTCTGCTTCATTGTTACAGAGTTTAAGAGTGGGGTCTTTTTTGGGCATCTAAGAAGAAACATATTCCTATGGGAATCAGTTGGAAGCTATGTGGTCTTTTGAAACATACTTTGATTTTATACTTCTTTAGAAAAGGGATAGTAAATAGATCACATAATAAACCCTACTTTTGAACCTGTTTTATCTGTTATTAGCCAGGGCCTGAATCTGCCATTCGTCAATGCAAAAGTTAAAGCTAAACAAGTCCTGATTTGAACAATGAGAGATCTCTTTGGAATTACATTATATGTTTCTTTGAGTTTATTGAAAAAAAAAGATTGGCTACCAAATATATATATACTATGTGTCATGGACTCCATCAAGTCTACCTAATGCAGATTTGTATTTTTAAGTAAGAATTGGCACAGGCAGCACAAATTAATTCCACAATGAAACAAATATGCCAGCATTTAAGCGACTTTCATGATCTGGTTACAGGTTGGGAAGAGAAAACTCTACCAATATTACATTGTGGCTTTATTTGGAAAGTTTTGATAAACTTGAGAATGATTTCTCTTTAATTATAGTATGATGTGTGTAATTCCAGAATAAAAGATAAAAACAGTTGTTGGGTGGTTGAAGTTAAGGAGATGAGGGTAGAATTAAAAAATGAAAGAGTTTCTTTTTTAAAACATGGAGGAAAAATATTCTTTTTGATTTTCTGCTTCTGATTCAGAGCTTTTCTAGAAGCCTTAAGTTGGAGAAAGAGTAATCAGAATCTTTAGAAAATTGTTCCTTGCTTTTTAAAAATTAATCATCATTTCTTCCACTACACAATGTATACTATCAATAACCTGCTAAAAGGTGATTATATCAAGTAGGTACTACAGTCAACCAGGCATCAGCATACTTAGATACTTCTTGCAGTTTTATTATCTTGTTTGATTGATATGACTAGAACCAAAAGCAAGTGATTATCTTCTGTCTTGTTATCAAAGAGAGAGGGTTCAACTTATTGCTTAGAATGATGACACCCAAGGAAGTTATGCAACACATCTTGCCCTCCAAGCAACCATTTCAGAGACTGGGAAAGACATATGCTTGTCTTTGGAGAGAGGAGAGAGAATATAAAGAGTATGAAAACAATTGTTTATTTTACAAATACCAGACTGGATGTCCCCAAGAACTCAGATAGTCCTTAACTTATGACCACAATTGAGCCCAGAATTTATGTTGCTAAATGAGACATTTGTAAAATGGTTTTGCTCCATTTTATGCCCTTTCTTGCCACAGTTGTTGAGCAAATCATTGCAGCTGTAAACTTAGTAATGTTTTGTTTGAAAACACACGAGGTAGACCGGGTTCCAACAACAAAAGGTTTTATTCAAACTGTAGTCAGAATAGGAACATTTTGCTGCAGCCGCAGCCATCTTTCTTCGCGAGGCTGGCCTGCTTGCTTTCAGCTATGGCATTTCTTTAAATTGCCTTGCCTTTCAGCAGCTCTTTGGAATTGTTCCTTATGAACGCAATCCACTTTTATTTTATCCGGACCATCAGAACAGTATGCTCTAGGAATTCAAGCAGTTTGCTTTGCATATTTATGAGACACTGCCTCCCCTCTTTTAGTTCAGTCCTACGTGGTTATTCGTTAGTCACCGCAGTAGGGTGGGGGCTTCTTCTCGCGAACTCGGATGGACTTGCGCTGTTTTATTCCTGCGTGATTAGACGTTCGTTATCCCGGTTCGTGATGGGTTCCTTGCTGTGTCTTCCGATCTCTCGCTCTGGAATTCGTCTGTGAAGGGTGAGGTCAGCCATTTTTGGCCTGCCGTACGCCGTTGAGTTGCTTACCAGCCGGCGGTTTTGTACCGCAGGCTCCGCCTCTCTACCGTCAAGATTGTTCGCCGATTGAGGCAGGTTGAGGCTGGCCTGGCTGGTCCCCTTCCCGACGGCTCTTCCCGCAAGTCTCTTCAAACAGTGAGGTCTTTTATTTCTCTTTTGTTCGTATATCGTTTGTTTTAGTTTTAAATCGGTTCTTTGATTAACTTCTCGCCGTTACCCCCATCGCCATGCCTGGTTCTTGAGTTTAATCGGTATTGGTCGCGCAGGTTTGTTTGAGTTGTTCGGCGACTGGGGTTGTCGACGTCTGTTTGGCCTCGCTTCAGCGTGCCTTATTGTTCGGGAATCAAAGCTGTCTATGTGCCGCTTCCACTCCCTGGCTCTGCTACCGTTTAAACGGTAGATTTGGGGGCCTGTTAAGTTGGGTAAGTTTGTCCAAGGTACCCGCATAATGGTTCCCCAGTGAAATATTTTTGTTTGTTTTTTTTTTTTTTTTTTTCGTGTAATACCAAGTCGCCTAATCTGGAATTGCCTTACTTTGTGTAGGAAATCAGGGGGGGTTTCTGGGTTAAAAGTTTGGTGTAGTCTGTCAAGCTTGTGATGCCCGTAATTTTCGTCCCATAAGTAATTCCGCCGGGACTTTGTTAGTAACTGTACTGGTGCGTTATCGTGCTGGAGTGTTAGAACGGTTTTAACTTTTTGTGTGGATATAGCGCTATGTCCCATTCTTTGTCTGAGCCCTTCCTTGTGTAATCGGACCATCTCTCGCTTCTGGGCCGTTTTGCAGCCGATGGGCCGGCGCGGTATAGGGCATGGTCCTGATTACCTAAGGGAGGTGTAGGTATTGCTCGAAAGTTGCAAGCTTTGTAGTTGTGGTCCATTGTCCTGAGAACCAGAAACGTCTGGTAGACCGTGGGTTGGGCGAAAAGAGTCGTGCAATTTTTTTTTTAGTGTTTTCTTGTTGTCGGTTGATGGCATTGATTTTTACTTCAAGCCAAATTTGAGTAGGCATCAACGACACCCAGAAAGGTATGCCCTTGGTTGGACCGCAGAAATCTATATGAATTTCTGTAGACTGGTCCCTAATGGGGTCCTCCAGTTCCCTGATGGGTTGCTTTTGGAGGAAAGGTCTGATTCCTGGCAATTTATGGCAAAGTTCACCCCAATCTCCTAGTCGCTTATCAATCGCTGGCCACCATCACAGTAGCTCCTGGCCAGGCTTTTCATTTTAACCATTTCCAGGGTGACCCTCGTGCAACTCCCTAGTAACTCTGGGCTGCAACTTGCCCTGGGATGACCACTCCGATCTCCCCACAGCCCACAACCCTTTAGAATAGATAGTTCCAGTCTGCTGGACGGAACGGGTTTAAAAGTTTCCAGTTTTTGTGTCTCCGCCAGCCTTAACCTCCAGGCCAAGAATACGGGCAGTCAATAGTTCCTTAAAGCGGTGCTCTTGCGACATCATAGGCCGGAATGGTAGTATCGGGACAACTCTTATTTTGCAGACGATGTCATGCTGGTGCCTTGGGTCTTTGTCATCAGTAAGTATGGTAGGTGGTGCTTCTGCTTCAAATCGTTTCCGCATGGAAATTTGTTTTCCTCCTGGTCGATATGCGTCAGAGTTATGGAATTATGGCTGCAAGGAACTTCTGACCACTAGAACATTCTTGAGTGACAGCATGTAGTGCGTCGGCTTGTTCCGCCAAACATTCCCATCAGTGGTTTTTGTGTGTCCGTTACCAATTTGAAAGCCCGCCCGTAACAGATATTCATGGAAGCGTTTACTCCAGCGAACTAAATTGCTAAGGGCTTCCCTGTCCAAGTTGAACAAACTTAATTTCGTTCAGTCTTGATAGAGTCCTAGAATAGTATGCGACGGTGCTTCTCTGCATCCGGAAAGTTGGTGCTTAGAACGGCACCTGACTCCAAATGGGAAGCGTCGCAAGGTCACTCTTGGCAGTGGTGTTGCTAAATTGGATGAGAACGTTTGTTGGATGTTAGCAACCTTTTTAATATTCTGGAAAGCCTTACTTTCTTCAGCTTGAGGCATTCTCCGCCTTTCTTTGCTACCCCATGTCCAGTTGCTTTTTTTATCTAAAAGACGGTGTAGAAAACGGTTCAGCTATAGGGCCTTGTTCCTGGCAGAAATAACGCTGATAAAAATTAATAAGTCCCTAAAAAGGCTTGCAGTTCTGTTTTGTTCTCGCGTTCAAGCGTGCCTTCTGTATTGCCTTTGATTTCATATCTGTGGGTGGATGCCCTCACCCGTCCTATTCGAGTAGCCCCCAAGAATTCAACGCTTTTTTCATTAGGCAGTCCACACTTTTTACTACACATTACTACGCCACGCTACATAAAATCATGATACATTCTGTGAGTCTCTTTTTTCTTATTCTCATCGACGGCGATTAAGACGTGTTGAAATAGGGCGAATGACCCCTTGTATGCCCATTAAGGAGGTGTTCCTCAAATCCTTTGAAAAACGCCCAGTGCCACGCCTTACTCCAAATTGGCGAGTCGGTGGCATCTTGATATGCGCCCTTGTGTGTACCTCATGGTTGCGCTTCGCCTGTCTCTGGTCCACTGGATAGTTAGCTGATGCTTTGTGCCCAAGTCCACGTTTAGCAATTTTCGCCTTTATGACCCAGGTGAGGGGATTGTGCCTCGGCACTGCGGGTATGCGCTCTGGGTGTAGAATCTCACGCGTGCCTATTAATCAGACACGTCATAATGAACACGCAGTCCTTTTTATGGAGTGTAACAAGAGCGTTCCACTCTTGCGATCGCGTTCCACAAGTTTCCTAACACCCTGGGGCCGCTATTAGTTTGTCGATTTGTTCCTCTATCTTTTGCCTTTAGTGCAAAGGGAACTCGTCGTGGCTTTAACTGTCTTGGCGCTATCTGGGGGATTCTACGCTTAAAAGAGATACGCGTTTCCGCATACTTGCGCAGTGCAGCCCGTCAAAACGTCTTGGAATTCGCGGATGAAGGTCATCTTCCCAATTGGTGGTGGTTACTCGATCGACCCCGGTCATCCGAGCCAAGGGTGCGAACATTCGATGCCAGGAGGCTCAGTCCTGTCACCGGTAACGATGGTTTTCAGCCGGCAAGTCTTTAGACATGCTTGTTATACAACGTGACTAAATATTGGTCGCCATCGCATTACAGGGATTCTGTTTCCCTGATAGTCCTTTTAGCGTCAAGGTTGTTGTTTTGTAGTTGTCTGGATTTGAATGTTCCTGGGATCACTTTTTATGGTACCCAGAAACCATCGAAAGGAAACGACCCGGATCCACCTCCATCTATCAGGGCTTTCCCTTCGATTGTTACAGTCACTTTTAACCTTCTTGCCCGCTTTCCATCTGGGCGCTTCTCTATGACGTGGACAGGTTGGTGTGTAATTTGGCTCGTTTTCTCTGTTCCACCTCTTCTCTCTGCTCGTTTAGGCTCGGCTCGTGTGGCGAATTTCTGCGTCTCATGGGCCTGTAAGCTTTTCTGTTTCTTGCAGACTTCTCGAATGTGCCTGTCGTTTTTTTACAGTAACCTGCAGATAGCATCGAGAAATCTGATTCGGCTCGGCAATGGTTTCCTCCGCAGCCAGCGCATTCCCGCCAATTTCTTCTTTCCGCGCTCCTTTTTATTTGCGAGAGACGGTGGACCTACGTCGTCTTTCGCTCTGACTTCGGTTTCCCTCTCTCGACTCATCGAAATTGCGGTGGTGGTGGTCGGTCTGCTTCCTATCTCTAAGTTGGGGTTTCTCCGCCATTTTGTTCATTTTCTCATTTTGACCCGCCGACTTTCTTTAGCGCTTTTCGGCGCGCCACGGCTCCGGATGCTTCGTCACAGTGATATTGGGCCTTTTAACAGCTACTTTGTGCTGTATTCTCTGAGCCTAATCACGCGATCTCGTCATCCACTTTCGGTCGATGTTTAGAAAGATCGCACTCACTTTCCTATATTGCCCGTAAAGAGCAGCCACGACAATCGGCGACGGTCTCCCCATCTCCGTCTGAGTCTCTGCGGTAGAATTCGTTGCGCTTCTATCTTAAGTTGATAACACTACCGAGCGTAGTGTGCTTTGAGGACTCTTGGCTAGTTACTGGGCACGTTAGCTGTTTGAACGTCTCGCGGGCTCACAAGGGCTTTTTGCCATTTAAAACAGTTGGTCCCGCAAGGGTGAGGAATACAGCTCGCTTTGCGTCGTTTCCCGTAGACGTCATCCCATTCCATGCTTTCCAGATGTACATTTGGAAGCGCAATCTGTGTTGACTTCCCAATCCTCAAAAATCTGCTAGGTGTGACAGGGTGCGGGCGGTGGCCGTGTGCTCCCGACATTTCGCTGGCGCCTGGCCTTCTCATCCAACTGGTTGCAGGTTTCGCGTTCAGGTAACGACTCCCATCCTCTGTCGCCAGTCTGTGTTTGAAAACACCCACGAGGCTACGCCCTGGTTCCAACACAAAAGGTTTCATTCAATACTGTAGTTCAGAAATAGGAACAGTTTTGCTGCAGCGCCAGCCAAGCCTTTTATTTCAGTGCTGCCTGCTTGCTTTCCACCTCATGGCATTTCTTTTCAAAATTGCCGCCTTCAGCAGCTCTGATTCGGTCCTAGTGATACCAATCCACTTTATTACTGGACCAATCAGATACAGTAAGCTAGGATTCAACCACTTGCATATAGAACAAGTAACACTAACTGAATCTGGCTTCCCCATTGACTATGCTTATCAGAGAGTTGCAAAAGATGATCACGTGACCTTGAGGACAATGCAACTATCATAAATATGAACTAGTTGCCAAGCATCTGAATTTTGATTACAAGACCATGATGATGTTGCAATGGTTGTAAGTGTGAAAAATGGTCATAAGTCACTTTTTTCCAGTGCTGTTGTAACTTCAAACAGTCATTAAAAGAACTGCTGCAAGTTGAGGATTACCTGGAGAATATCTCAGCTAGAAGAACATGAGAAATACATCAACGTCTCTTCCTCTGTTTTAATGGAATCTAACATGACTCTTCAGGACAAAGTCACATGTTCAAAATTTCATTCCTCAGAGTCCCATTTAAATGTGAAGGAATCTCAGTTTTTTTCAAAAATGGGAGATAGGCCTATTCTCTTTATAAAATCATTAATACATGAAGTATTAACTCTGCTAGATTATCATATAACTTTAGAGGATCCATTGTGTTCCAGCCTCTTTTTTGTACTGTTTGGTAACACTCAACTATTTATGGTGAAAACTTTCATATGTGATGGAAAGGGAGACAGCTTAAAGAAACTTTTGCCTAAAGGTGTCACTGAATAGGGAAAAAATAAGTCCCATTTTACATCAAGGAGATAATACCCGAAGGAAGCTGAACAGCACACATGTAAGTACCCGCGAAAACTTAAAAAAACAAATATATGAAATCCCAGGCACTGCCTGCCCCACCACAAACATAGGACAAACTAACAGAAGAATTAGTGCACGCATTGAAGAACACAAGAACTCAATCAAAAAGAAGAACCGACCTCTTCCCTGGTCCACACCTCAAAGCCACAGGACATGAAATTGACTTTAAAAATACCAGAACCATCGCAAACTGAACACTTCAACAACAGAATAATCAGAGAAGCCATAGAGATTAGAAAAACGCCCACATAGCATGAATAAACGAGATGATACCTTCCCGCCTACCAACCATTTGGAAACCTGGCCCTCATTAATAAACGAGTAACCTAACATGAAGAATGACACCAGACCCACACCCACAAGTGCCACCAAGATGCTACCACCACACTTCCACGCAGAAAAAAGACTCACACCCAAACAGAAGAGGAGACACGACCACAACCAGAAGCCATACTGCAGCTGCACCATACCCGCTCCAAACCCCTCTGACCCATACAAGAAGCAAACTGACACCCACCATGAAAGATGGCACGCACCACGAACACGAAGCCAAACAACAAGATCACAGCTCACCAGCTCAAATCCCCCAGCAACTAAGACTAACCTGAGCACAGCCAGGCCCCCACCTAAGCAGAAACACCACCCCACAATCAGAACACAGCCAACCCCCCTACCAATCAAACACAGCCAAACCCCCACCCAATCAAGTCACACCCCCACTAGCAGTTAAAAGGAAGAAGCAGCTGCAAGGCTCACATTACTCTGAGAAGCACAGAGCTGAAGAAACAAGCCTGAAGATGATGAATGAGACTTCATCGAAACGTTGCCTAGATACTTCCAATTCTATGCGAGAAAACCCGAATAACCAAAGATCCATATAATATATATATATATATATATATATATATATATAATATATATATATATATATATATATATATATATATTATATATATAATATATATATATATATATATATATATATATATATAATAACAATATAATATATATATATATATGTTTTCTTGAGGTTTTCGCGAGTATTGTATGTGGATCTCTGGTTATTTCGGGTTTCTCCCGCGTAGAATTGGAAGTATCTAGGCAACGTTTCGATGAAGTCTCATTCATCATCTTCAGGCTTGTTTCTTCAGCTCTGTGCTTCTCAGAGTAATGTGAGCTTGCAGCTGCTTCTTCCTTTTAACTGCTAGTGGGGGTGGACTTGATTGGGTGGTTTGGCTGTGTTCTGATTGGTAGGGGGGTTGGCTGTGTTCTGATTGGCTGGGGGTGTGTTCTGCTAGGTGGGGCCTGGCTGTGCTCAGGTTAGTCTTAGTTGCTGGGGATTTGAGCTGGTGAGCTGTGATCTTGTTGTTGGCTTCGTGTTTGTGGTCGTGCCACATCTTCATGGTGGGTGTCAGTTTGCTTCTTGTATGGGTCAGAGGGGTTTGAAGTGGGTAGTGGTGCAGCTGCAGTATGGCTTCTGGTTCGTGGTCGTGTCTCCTCTTCTGTGTGGGTGTGAGTCTTTTTTCTGCGTGGAAGTGTGGTGGTAGCATCTTGTGTGGCACTTGGTGGGTGTGGGTCTGGTGTCATTCTTCATGTTCTTCAAACTCATTCTTCAAACTCAATCAGAAAGAAGAAACTGACCTCTTCCCTGGTCCAACACCTCAAAGCCACAGGACATGAAATTGACTTTAAAAATACCAGAACCATCGCCAAACCCGAACACTTCAACAACAGAATAATCAGAGAAGCCATAGAGATAGAAAAACGGTCCACACAGCATGAATAAACGAGATGATACCTCCCGGCTACCAACCATTGGAAACCTGCCCTCATTAATAAACGAGTACCTAAACATGA
>BHFT01044744.1:20000-25243 GCA_004320025.1 Laticauda laticaudata
TCTTCATCTGTCCGTCTGTTTTCTCCTCAATGATAACTCTCTGACAGTGAATATAATTTTTAAAAAAGGTGTGGGTGAAGAATAAATTGGCAAAAGAAAGATCAAGTTTGTATGTGAGCTGGATCGAGATGTGAGCTGGATCTACAGAAATTATAGAATCCTTGATTTTTCTCTCTAACTCTATATCTGTAAGGACTTTGAAAATGGTTGCAGAATTTGGGTAGCTTAGTCTAGAGAAAAGAAGGAAAAGAGGTGACATGATAGTAGTATTCCAGTACTTCAGGGGCTGCCATAAACAAGAGAAGGTCTACTTATTTTCCAAAGCACCAAAGAGCAGGACAAGAAACAATGGTTGAAAATTAATCAAGGAGAAAAGGAATTAAGGAGAAACTTCCTAACAACTAAGAACAATTAACCAGTGGAACAGCTTGCCTTCAGGAGTTGTGGGTGCTTCATCACTGGAGGTTTTTAAGAAGAGACTGGACAACCACTTGTCTGAAATGGTTTAGGGTCTCCTGCAATGAGCAGAGGTTTGGATTAAAAGACCTCCAAAATCCCTTCCAGCTCCATTCTGACTTTGTGCTTTGTTTGATAAATACCTTGGTATCAAAATATCAAGATGTGAATTTCTTTTTAATGGAGATTATTCATAATAATCATTATACAACATTCAAAAGACCAGTTTATACTTGACTTGAAGCAACTGCTAATAGCTATTATCAATAAAAGCAATTGATTTCTAATATATATGATCTAGCAGTATTTGAATATGGGATAATATACATAACTCTTGATATATGCATTTTTTCCATTACCTTCAGGTCATAAAAATGTTATAAAACAAATTATATAATCAGATAAATAAAAAATAGGTTTGTATACACTCAGTGAATCAAGTTTAATATTTCGCTTGGAGTTTAAATCAATCTCAGATCTTTTGAACTTCTGAGAGAGATATCCTTTAGAGATGTAAGTAGGTGGGAAAATGCACTCAATATAAAAAGATTTCTAAGCTGCTCTCAGCACCTCAACAAAGGATTGACCTTTGTTTTCATCTACTCTCTTCTACAAATTAAACACTCTTGATTCATAGTAAAAAAATAGTCTAGTTTTTTTAAAAGTGATTTTTTTAGATATAGCTTCAAATCTGATAACAACATTGTAACGGAGAAAGGAAAGAAAGAGGGAAGAGAATTAAATTTGGATTTCAGAATAAATTAGCCATTCTAACTGTGTACTCCTTTTCATTTTACTAACCATTTCTAAGAAGCTCCATAAACATGGTGTCTTTGTCTCTTTTTTTTTTGTAGCCCAAGGATACGTTGAGAAACTCTTAAGAAGAACATCTCATTAACAAAGTCACAAATTTCATCTCTGTGTCTCAGTAAGAGTCACAATGTGAAAAGAGAAGTGCCATTTACACATTTGTTGAATAAGTTGTTTGGAAAAGAAAAGACAGAAATTATTGAGAAAAAAGAGAAAACTATTCTGAATAGCTTGACTGTCAGTAATAACCCTACATTGTTTCATTAGCTTCCAACTGAGATCTTCTCTTTGTACTGTTGATACCATCAAAGAAGAACATTCATAACAAAGATGAAATGGTACACTTTCTTCTCTCATAGTGTGCTGGAAAGTTTTTCCACAATTCAGGTGTTTCTTGCCCATCAGTTCTTCAGGTAATGCTTGACTTATGGCTACAACTGAGCCCAAAATTTCTGTGGCTAAGTGAAAATTTCTGTGGTTCAGTGAATTTTATCCCATTTTACAATCTTTCTCAACACAGTTAAGTGAATCACTGCAGTTGTTAAGTTAGTTAACAAGTGTTTGTTACATGAACCTGGCTTCTCCATTGACTTTGCTTGTCAGAAGGTTGCTAAAGGTGATCACTCAACCCCAGGGACACTGCAACGGTCATAAATATGAGTCAGTTGCCAAGCATCTGAATTTTGATCACATGATCATGGGGATGCCGCATTGGTCATAAGTGTGAAAAATGGTTGAACAGTAAGTCCCTTTTTTTCAGAGCCATTGTAACTTTGATCGATTACTAAACAAACTGTTGTAAGTTGAGGAGTATCCTGTATAATTGATAGCTTTTGAAACATATATTGAAACTCAGACTTGAGTAAATACTTATGGTTTGCCTCTGATCAAATTTATCCAGTTGAATTCTGGGATACAGGTAGTTTTTGAGAGTTTTCCATGTGTCCAAACTCTGAGAGTTATATGTTTCGGCAACTTCCCTTACATCACTGTATAGCTAGCTTTATATTATATAATTATGAAACTACAGGTTTCTTTTCTGAATCTCAGTGATGCCAAAACAAGGAAATTTGTGTTGAGATCACAATGCAAGCCTCTCCCTTTGCTAATTAGCCTTCAGTATTGCACGCAACTATGTGGTGGGAATGTTACAATGTTATGAAGTATGCTTTCTCTCTTGCCCTCTTTGCCACCTTCATGGATAATTATGGACAGCAGGATCAGGGTGGTGTCAAAACAGGCAAGATGACAGATGCAGTGTCATAATCCAAGCCTTGGCCTTTTGCACAAGAGTATGATATTGACCCCTATTTTGACACACATCTCTGTAGATGCCATTGATGCACTGCATAAAAGGGGAGGTGAGAAAGAGATGGCAAGTTTGAACAGAAGAGTTTGAAGAACCCCATTTGTTTGTGCTTGTTGTCATCCCCATTATTGCTTTATTCATGTTTTTTTTTTCATTTTTATGCTGTGGTATTATTACATTGTACTAAATTATTCCAGGAGCATTGGTAAAGAGCAATACATCAACTAGGCTAACAAAATATATAAGCGAAGTGGCAGTTTTAATGAAATATATTCATGTTTGTTTAATTCATTCTATTGAAAATAGTTCTTAGCTGTCTGTGCAACATGCAGTTTTTAAAAAAATCCATGATTAAAATAACATTTGTTTCTGTTATAACAGAGGTATAAAAATGAGCACTCATTATTTTATTTTTATTATTCTTTAGAATGTTCCAATCTGATGCTAGTTTGGTATGTTCAAAAAAATCTATCAGGTGTTACTCATAAAATCAACAGTCTGCAAAGTAATAGCAATAAGAGCTGGTCTAGTCATACTCCACTCAGTATCAAGAAAACAGCTGTAGATGTAGTCAACGGTATTAAGTATTTGGGGGTGAAGATAACTAACAATCTGAATTGGTCTGTTCACACATCATCCTTAGCAAAGCGTGCAACATAACATCTGCATTTCCTGAGTCAGACGAGGAGAGCACATCTTTCTCCTCCTGTCCTGGTTACTTTTTACAGAGGCATGACAAGCATTTTAACAAACTGCATCACTGTTTGGTTTGATGGTAGCAATGCCTCAGATAGAAAGTCCATTCAGAGAGTGGTAACGACATCAGAGAAGATTATAGGAAGTTCACTTCCTGTTATTTAGGATACTGCTTATAAGCACTATGTCTTAGAACTCAAAGCATTGTTAGAGACCACACCCACCCACTTCATGGTCTATTTCTGTTGCCCCCACCTGGAAGGAGGTCTCAAAATATTCTAGGACTACCATATTCTGTAACAGCTTTGTTCCCTATGCCATCCATCTGGTAAGCTCACTTTTCTGGCCATGCACATGTACATATCTGAACTAGACTGTGTTGTTTCTCAGTGTCATATAATATATGTGGATATATGCATAATTTTTGTCATGTTTGTGTAGTGTATATTAGAGGTAGGCATCCTTTGAGAGCTGTATGCAGTGAAATTTCATTTTAATGTATGCCAATTTGTGTACATTTAAAGTGACAATAAAGTTATTCAGGACTGAACTCCTGGCAGTGAGCAGTGTCAGTTTGCAATACTGCATTCTAACCATGGCTCAAGTAGGTGCTACAACTTTCACAGAATTTACCAGAAAATGAATGAACAATCACTGGAGCGTCTTCCCTGCAAACCCGTTCTGAGCAGATATTTCAGTCTGCAAAGTGATTTAGCAGTTCTCAGTTACCAAGCCCAAAAAGGAAATCTTTCCTTTTTTTTCTTTTTTAATGCAATGTGCTTTTCTACGATGTGTGAATTGAGAAAAAAAAAACTTGTAAGAGAATGGGAGGAATTAACAAGCATGAAGACAAAGTACTAAGCCAAAAGGCAAGGAGAAGATGGACCATAACCACTATCTTAGAGTCAGTGTGCTAGGACAGAGATTGCCTAAAGCAGGTTACAACTTGGCAAGCTGCAACATTTGAAAAGCAATTTATGAAAAACACATTTAAGGCAACAAAATTATAATTATGGATCCAAACTGGATCAGTTACTGGAACCAGAGGTTTAGTCTTCTGAGCTTTTGAACTTGTGCTGGAATCCATCCTCAGGGAACTTTTCTGTTCAGAAAATGTGTGCTTGGGCTATTCTATGCATAGTGTTCATGTGGTGTCTGGTTGTGTGTGGCTTTTTATTTGTTGATTGGGGTGTTGATGGCCAGCTATTAAGTTGTTGGCTGTTGTTTCCTTGGTGGCTGCCAAGTCAGTCATCAACACCCCAATCAACAAATAAAAAGCCACACATAACCAGGCACCATATAAACATTACACATGTAATAGCCCAAAGCATACACATTTTGGTTGAGAGAAGTTTCCTGAGGAGAGGCTCCAACATAAGTCCAAAAACTCAGAAGACTAAACCTCTGGTCCCAGTGACTGACCCAGATTGGATCCTGCAACATTGACCGGGACACCTTCATTCATGAGTTATAGTTATATTTTCTTTTTTCCTCTGATTTTGGTAAATAAGATTGGCAGTTTCTCAACTGAAAAATATTTCAGGGTTTATGTAAAAGTAAGTGTGGAAGGAGACATTACATATTTATGATTATGAAGGCTGTCCTAGTTATTATATACAGGAGGCTGGAAAAATTGATGGCACTGAGAACATTTGTGTAGTGGGTACGATAGAGAAGAAAGTATGGGTTATGAAGAACATGAAGAAATTTTTTAAAAATAGTGAATGCTGGCCTTTAAAATAAAAATAGAAATTTTCTTTCCTTGAGATATTCTTACTTTTCCCCATACATCATTAGTTCATCACTTTTGTAACCTAAAATAAAAGGATTTCACCTTTATTTCCCTAGGAGACAGATAACCTATTGGCTATCTGGGAGTTGGGAATGAAACCCTTTATATCAGGTAACTTAAAAATGATGAAATAGTGGTTCACTGGACATATTAACAATAGCAAAAATCAAAAAAAAAAAA
>BHFT01044744.1:25261-55183 GCA_004320025.1 Laticauda laticaudata
AAAAAAAAAAAAGCAGAGGGAAAAGTAGGAAATTCAGAGAAAGAAAAATAAGTTTTTTTTAAAAAAATGTTTGTGCTGGGTTTCATTTTTGCTGCTGTCAATTTACAAGACAAGTTAATTGTATCATTACAAGGTTTGCGGTATAACTGGTAAGCACTACCTCAGTAAAAACCTTGCCTCTGTGAAGTAGCCTATGAGCTAATCGGCTTAATATGCAATGGATTGAAACATAGTATTCAAAATGAACAGGAGAGCTTAAGGCAATATAACATGAATAATTGTACTTTGAAATAAAGTAGACAAATGTGCCCTGAGGTTTTCATAATGTGTGTGATGTTAACAAAAGTCAGTGTCATCTGTTTCAACCATCCAGAAATGGTTGTCAGCCCATTCTGGCAGTAGGAAACTGAACACTGAAGAAAAACATTTTTGCCATAAGAAAAATAATCACTGGGCATTCCTAATCAATGTATTCTTTTAACCTAGTTCATTACTGCTATTAGTATCTCTAAAAATCTTATAACATAAAATATGTTCACTAAAATCTTTTTAATGTCAAATTTGTTTTGTTTTAATACCACCTGCATGTGTGAACTCCTGTATGTCTCATTGGGCTTATTGTTAGATTGTTTTTACAAACCAAAACATATTTTTAGAATAAGCTTCCATTTAAGAAACAACTGGGAATAGGAGGAATAGGAATGTTCAAACTTTTAATTTGTAAGTGGAATAGAAAAAACATGCACCATTTTTCATCCCTTGAAAATACAGGTAATACCTTAAAACAATAATAAATTACTTTAAATGAATGCATCACACGAAGTGCCTTCTCTTGAAAGAATCTACTCTGCTGTTTGTTTATAAGAGAAGGAAGGTTGATGGGAGAAAAGAAGTGTGAGTTTTCCTTTTGGATCTATATCAATGATATTCTCCTCAAATTCAAGTTGAACTAAGTCTATTTTCCCAATAATCTTTGTGGCTTCATTTAAAATTGTATGCTTAAAAATTTCTGAATGTTTTGATATATTTCCTTCCAATACTTTAGAGGATTTTTTTTTTTTTTGCATGACCAATAATAAAATGTTCCCTTCTTTGTTGTAGCATTTCTAATGTTTGGTGTAATATGATACACAAATCATATAAGTAATTCTTGAAGGAGATATGTATCATCTGTCAGACATACTATTCAATTTTCCTTTAAATTATAGCATGGAAAACATTTTAATGATTAATAGCTTTTTCCATGTTCCCATTCTTATTATTTCTTTGATACTTTGCATTCATTTATCATGAAGTGGTAATTTTCCATTTTCATTAACTGTACCTTATTTCAGTAACAGTGTACTTACTTTTGATAGCTTGTATTTTTCAAGAATCTGAAGGTTTTGGAAGTATGGTAATGAGTTTCAATCCTCAAACAGAAGGGTAGGTTACAGAGGTGGTATTCAGCAGGTTCTGACCAGTTCTGGAGAACCAGTAGTGTTCTGACCCAAGCCTCATTCAAATCAAACTAACGCAAAACAATGATAAAAGCAAAACTTTTTAAATGCGTCTCCATGAATTCCGTTCATTCACAGTAAAGCGCTATTAAAACTAATTGTCCCAGATAAGAGCAAGCCCTATCAAGGTTGTGCAAGGCTCCAAGAATATAAAATAAATTGCCAGGAAATATTCAAAGCCAAAAGTCTCTGAAAACAAACCAGGATAGACCAAACTTCCCTGATAACTTGAAGTGCAAGAACTTCTTTGCTTCCTTCAAAGAATCCCACCTCTGGGGCTGGCTTTTATCCCTTAAGGGAGGGACTATCACACTCCGAGTTGCCTGTGCTGCTGCACTGCTCTTTCCTTCGCGCAACACTGTGTGCATGTGCACTGGGCACAGGCTCTTCAGGGTCCTCTGCATCACTGCTGCCAGACTTCACAAGTTCCAAAGGCAGCATCCCACTCTCTGATAGCCCTGGTCCCATCTCTGCATCACATGCAAGCCGCTGAGGTCTCAGAGAAATGTTTGCTCTCTGAGACATCAGCTGTCACACCTGCTGCTGGTGAACTTAACAGGTAGCAGAAAATTTGAAGTAGTTTGGAGAACCGGCAAAAACCACCTCTGGCTGGCCTGCCCCCATCTATTCTCTGCTCCAAAGTCCCAGCTGATTGGCTGGTCTTCTTTTGTGCCCTGCACAGAAGAACGGAACTGGAAAAGCAGGTTAGTGGGGTGGGAGGGAAGGGGGATTTACAGTATCCTTCCCTGCCACATCAGCAAGCCATGCCCACAGAACTGGTAGTAAAAAGTTTTTAGTCCCACCACTAGTAGGTTACATATTACAATGTTGGTTGATTATGTTTCAAAACATCAAGTCTTAAAGAATAAAAGTGGGAGGGAAATTAGAAAGCATTGCTTGATGTAGCACAAAGTCTTTAATAGAATAACAGAGTTGGAAGGTACCTTGCAGGATTTCTAGTCCAACACTCTACTTAGGCTTGAACCTTTATCCCATTTCATCCTGTGTTCTGAAGATGTCAAACAAGTCATTTCTAAAACATCAAGAAAATTCTCTGATATGGTTTATTCAGGGCCTGGAAATTTACAGAATTTTTGTTAGCTAATTAATGATAGTCCTGGGACTGTAACAGTTTGAGCTTCTTCGGCGAATGGACCGAAAGTCCGCGGTTTTGTGCAAGGGTTTTGATCGTGTTTCTTGCGCTTCAAGTGCAACCCATGCTGGTGGTTTTCGGGGCTATTAGACACCCCGTAGAACGTGGTGAAGAGGGGTGGAAGACTGCCAGCAGGGGTTGAGGAGAGCTGCTCCTCTAAATTGTACGTAAGAACTCAGTACAGAAGCCTATGATAGCAAGATGAGATTCTGCTGGAAATGTTTGCTACAGATTTGAAAAGCACTACAATGACGTGGGATAATACCCGAAGGAAGCTGAACAGCACAACATGTATAGTACCTCGCCCCCCGCGAAAACTTTAAAAAACAAATATATATACTATATAATATATAACATACATATATATATATATATATATATATTATATAATATAGTATATAATATATATATATATATATATTGATGAAATGCAAGTCCAGCTTCCTTCGGGTATTATTCCCACATCATTGGTAATGCTTTTAGAAGGTTGTAGCAACGTTTTCAGCAGAATCTCATCTGCCATCGATCACGGCTTCTGTATTGAGTTTGTATAGTGGGGTCAGGATCTCAACAACGTAGGTTTAAATTTGAGGCTAGCATGCAAGAGAAGCCATAGAGATTGAAAAAAGACCTGAAAGCATGATATAGCAAAGATGATTCACCAGACTGTCAATCATATTGGAAGCGCTGCACCTCAATAGAAAGACTCTCCACACCACAAGCAGGCAAACACCTGGGCACAAACAGACTCCCTCTGATAGCTCCAACTAAACACCCCCCCACAGGCCACCCAGGTGAAACCCAGCTTGCTAATGAAGAGCAGCTTGCTAATTGAAGAGCAGCCGCTCTTTCACACAGAGCAAGCTGCACTGAAAGCCTCCAACACAGCGGAAGAAGTAGTTTGCCTCACGCAAATAAACCACAAAACAGACAGAAGAAACCATGAAAACACGCAACCAATCAACTCCAACGTACCATGAACACAGACTCGGACCTTAGTCAATCAAACATAGACTCAACCCTCGAATTTGAAGACCAGCAAAGCGTGTGAGACCCACATTCCATACAAACAGCCTGAGTGATGGTAAGATGACATTCTCTTGCTGAGAACACTGCCCTACAACTTTTATACAGCAACTACAATCACGTGGGATACATACCCTCGAAGGAAAGCTAAACAGCATAATATATATATATATATATATATATAACTATATATATTATATATAATATATATATAATATATTATAATAATATATAAGCAACGTTTCAGGCAGAATCTCATCTGCATCCGTCAGGCTTCTGTATGGAAGTGTGTCTCAGCAGTTACCTGGTTCAAATTTGAGGCTGGTCGCATTCTGAATTGGCTTATGAGCCTGGGTCATGTGTTTATATATAATATACATACATACATACATACAATACATACATACATACATACATACATACATATATTCTCTTTAAGAAACTCATAGTGTGTATTTTCAAGAATGTACAAGTCGAATTCACGGAAGTTTTTGTGTTATATTGAATGTTATATATTTAAAGGCATAAATTGGAAGTTTAAATAAGAGTTAAATGGACAAAAATTATAAGATACAATGATGTCAATCATGCTCCAATCAGTAGCTACAGGGGAAAATATTGTTTTATGAGAAAAGAAAATATGAAATTGAAACAGGACAGACAAAAGTACAAATATAATGATAAGAAAGATATTGAAATTTCAAAAAAGATATATATAATTGAATTTAGAAAGGAATGAGATAATTGAAAGCAAGGTTGAGAAAACTAAGGCAAGGGAAAAATTATTGAGAAAATGTTAAAATAGTCGTAAGATGTGGAATAGAACACAGAGATGAATATGAAATTGAGTTTGTGTCTGTATGGAGAAGTGATAACCCGAGACCATGCTATTCTCAAAAAAAGATATTTTATTTTCTATTATGTTTTGTGAAAACCCAAATAAAATTTATACAAAAAAAAAAGATAGTCCTTATACTAAATGATGGCCATTATAGTCAATGGGAGGGTTATTATACTGCTACTAAAATGAATTCAATACATTTCTGAGCAGTATCTCCAAAGAGGAAGGATAACTCATTTTTTTCACAGCATTTTCCAATAAAAAACCAATCCGTAACATGATTATGACTATGTCCAATTTTAAAAGCTCAAAGCACCACTTCACAAGTGGTAAATATTAATTTGCTTTTCAAATTTTTATTCTGTGAATGTGTTAACAGATATTAGCCAGATAATTTTTGAATGATTTATCATTAGACATCCAACATGTGTTTGTTTATTTTTGAGAGCAACCAACATTCTGCAATATCTATTATACAACATATGATGTGATATGACAGCTTACAAATTGTAGTAATCAGCATTACAATCTGACACATATCAATGAATGTTTTACAGTATCTGACAGCAAATTTGTATTAACACTTCTAAAAATATTCTAACTTTCAAGATTTATTTAACAAGCTAGGAGACATCTCTTAACTGGGTTTATTAAAAAAATAAAAGATAGCAATCTGATTGAGAAGTAAAATCTGTTTCATTCCTCAAATAATAACAGATTGGAAAATCAAAGTCCAGATTCAATATCTGATTTAAAAACAATCAATCCCCAGTGCTCTTGGAATTAATTTCTTCACTACAGGAACATTTCAAAATAAAACTAAATGTTGTAGTACATAAGCATAGCCAATAAGAAAGTTTCTTACATAACCTGTAAAAAACTTAAAATTAACAAAGGAGACTATTATTTTTAAAATATTAATTTTTCTATGAAGCTGCATTATAAGCAAATTAGGCAATTGACTCAAACCTTCTATGGGAATGTTATTTATTTATTTAGTTAGTTAGTTAGTTAGTTAGTTAGTTAGTTAGTTAGTTAGTTAGTTAGTTAGTCAGTCGGTAATTGAAAAAAAGACAGAGATCAAATTCTGTAACAGCATTTTGACACATGAATGAAGATTTGATAATTCAGATATAATAATCCTGAAAGACATCCCTATCAGACTTTTACATAAGAGAAAAGAGCATTCTTTTTTATTGAAAGGAAAGCAGAAAAAGATTTGATTTCACTGGGATAAATTAGTAGGTTTCATTTTTACTTTTAAACAGCAGAGATTTCAACTGAATTCTATGCAAAGGCAAGGAAAGCTTTGGAAAATTTTAAAGGAGAACTGGAAAAGGTACAAACCAGAGGTGGTATTCAGCAGGTTCTGACCAGATCTGGAGAACAGGAAGCGGAAATTTTGAGTAGTTTGGAGAACTGGCTAATGCCTGGAGACTGACCTCTAAAATGTCATAGGAAGGGGACGGTGTGGGTGGTTCGGTGTGGGTGTCTTGGCCATCATTTAAAAAAATTGAACCTCACCACTGGTATAAATGGAGGTCGCAGAGGAGACTATGCAAAAAAATGACAACAGAGAAAGACCTCATCTTAAAGAGATGATAATACTGGGTGCTACAGGTCTTGAAATTTCCTAATTTTTTGCTTTGACTATGGATTAGAAATGTTTAACATGGAATATAAATGGATTTCCCCAAAAGAGAGGGGGGTACTTTACTTAAGAAAAAAATATTTGGACCATGCATAGGAATAAAATTTTCATAACAAGGGAGATTCAGGAAAGAATCCCATCAATGGAAGAAGACATACAGATAGTCCTCAAGTTATAACTGTTCATTTAGTGACCATTCAATGTTACAATGGCACTGAAAAATAGTGACTTATGACAGTTTTTCACACTTATGTCCTTTGCACCATCCCCATGATAATATGATCAAAATTCAGACCTTTGGCAACTCGTGTTTATAACCTGTGCTGTATCCCAAGGTTATCTTATTGCCTTTGCAACCTTCTGACAAGCCAAGTCCACGGGGAATCCAGATTCATTTAACAACCGGGTTTACTAATTTATCAACTGCAGTGGTGATTCACTTAACAACTGTGGCAAGAAAGGTTGTAAAATTGGACAAAGCTCTCTTAAAAAATGTCTTACTTAACGACAGAAATTTTGGACCCAGTTGTGTTCCTAAATTGAGGATTTCCTATACATTGTATGCCTGAATCCCAGGTTCATTGGATTCAGATACTGTATTATGAGGAAGATTTCTAAGAAGTTACAAAGTAAAGGGTACCAAAGTTGATGGGCAAATAGTCTGGCATGAAATAAGGCAGATGCCTTTCAACACTTATTTGTGCAAAAAACATTTTTCAGATGTTTAATTTATATCAAAACAGGCCAGCTTGAAGCATTCCATTGCAATCAAATAGGACTTTTTTTCTATTCTGGGGGGGAAGTATATTACATTTTCTTTTACTTTCAAAATTAGTCTTTATTTTATTAATAAATAATAAAATATGAACTCTAAGAGCTCTTTTAAAGAGTATGCTTTGGTTAAGAAATGGTAGTTCTTCTTTTCTTTGGGATTTACCACTGTGCCTTTTATTCTTTTGTATATTGATAATCCCGTATTCAAATCCCTAAAGAATTGAATAGTAAAGGAGTAGAGTGGAAGGTAAAAGAGATTGCTGAGCAAATATTCTTTCTGTGAAAGAAAGTTGTGGGTTTTAACTATATGTGACATGGGGGGGTGTTTTAGTTAAGTAAAAATTCAAAATATATATTTATGCAAATATTTTCCAATAAATTTGATGATGATGATGATGATGCATTTGGTGCATGATGATGATGATGATGAAGATGATGATGATGATGATGATGCATTCTTATAGGCAATATTCACCCATTGAACTATATAGGAATTATTACTGGGTAGATATGATATCAGTGCAATTGCACTTGTTTAAATTATTCAAGTCTTAAGTATATTTGGATATATAGGCTAAAATAGAACTCTGGAGCCTGCAGTTTATAAAAAAAAACAGTAATTGTCCACTTAGTAATGTAAATAATAAAGAAATATAAATTTAGGTAAGATTTATTGGGATGCATTTAGGACATGAATAAATAGGTTCTATCGGGTTAACCCCTGATTGTTGTATATTATTGTATTATTGCAACCCATTTATCTTTGCTTATGAGCTAGGTTTGCATAACTGAAATGTTAATGTTACACACACACACATACACAAACACACACATATGTAAAGCTTGCTTCGTTTGGGGAGGGGGGCTCTTGTTCATGATGTTGAGAAAGCTCTCTACCTACAAATTTTTCTTTGAGAGCATCATTATTCATTCAACAGTGACTTTGTTTTATTGCTCCAAGACTCCAGCAAAAATGTTAGTACTTCATGTTTCATATTTTACTCTGATAGGGATGGACAAGGAAGAACTTGCTTAGGTGCCTCTTGATTTTCTGAGGTTCCTTCTACTAAGTAACATTTCTGGATTATATCACACATATAAGTGAGTCTTTTTTGTTCAAATCAATATGCACAATTACTTCATATAAGATTTGCCTATTGGTTTCTCTACTCTTATTGTCTTCAATATTCCATGACATCAGGTCTTTCCTGCCCAATAGTACACATTTCATTCGAACTTGAGGTTTCTTCACAAAAAAAGAAGCCGTGTGCCTTATATTCTGATGATACAACATAATTAATAGCATATTTTATGCTGCAGCACAGTGCCCCTCCCTCACCTTTTGGGCACCAGGAACCGGTTCTATGGAGAGAGATTTTCCGTGGACTGGGGAGAGCACGGTTTTGCATGCTGCCTGCATCCCAGAGATGGGGCTTTTCTTCTTTGTGTGACCCAGTTTCTGGCATGCTGTGGAGCAGTGCAGTTGTATGGACCAGGTGTTGGTAGCATACAGCATGCCCATTAAAAATTTAGGAGCTGGGAGTCACCAGAGATTTGTATCTCTGAAAATCTTCAATTCCAATTCGAATCAGTGCTATAGTTGCCCAATGGTTTTTCCTGATGGCGTGTATAATGACTACATGATGATATATACTGTATGATATATCATGACTACAGATTTTTCTGTTTCATTTCATCCTTACAAAACTCACACACATANGGCGTGTATAATGACTACATGATGATATATACTGTATGATATATCATGACAACAGATTTTTCTGTTTCATTTCATCCTTACAAAACTCACACACATACACAAAAGAACTAGCTTAGTGGGAATGCAATGCCTAGTCTTCCTATAGAAGACTAAGCAGTATTGCTTTAACGCTGCATGAGGACAATTCAGTGACAGGATCATATCCTATTATTATTTTAGAGAAGAAATAAAAAAAAGGGAGAGACAAACTTGCAAACAAAAATGACAGCAAGAGTTGTCAGCATGGAGGTGATAATTCAGTGGTAATCTCAAATAGAAATGGGTCAGGCAAGAATAAAGAACAAGAGCAACTGAAAAGCTTGATTCATATCTGGTTAAAACAAAGTATCACTTAGCACAGCTGGAAATAGACTTTGATGTGGGATTACAAAGAAGTGCAAGAGTAGTGGAAGCTTCGAAAATTAGCCTGCAGTTAGTGGTAATGGAGGAGGAGAAGACAAAAAGACATACCTGCATTTCTTTCTCTCAGTTTGAAAGGCTCTGTAATCAACTTGTGTCTTTTTAAAAAAAAAAAAGAAAAGAGAGAAAGAGAAGGAGCACAAGAGAGTGAGAGAGACAGAGCTACACGCAATTCGTTCCAGATTCATAGCACAACCTAAATCCCAGTACTTTTCTAGGAATTCATGATATCAGAATTCATGAAATGCTACCATGATGAATGTGTGTACCAACATTGGATGCCACTCTACTGTAGCCTTCACATAATGATATTGACATATTACTTGTCACATTCTATGGACACCCATGAAAAATGGCTTTACATACATTAGAATTAATTTAGAAAACAAATGACCATGACTTGCAATTTGCTGCTGGCTCCCCCATTGACTTTGCCTGTTGGAAGCCAGCTGTGAAAGTTGCAAATGATGATCATATGACTGCAGGAAGCTGTGATCGCCATAATTGTCTTTTGGTTGCCAAGAAACTGAATGTTGATCATGCGATCATGAGGATCATCAAGAACCAGTTGTAAATATATTTTTTCAGCATCATTGTACATGTCAATAGTTGCAAACTGAGGCAGTCAGTAAATATAGATTTTACAGGATTAGTCATTATCAATAAGTTTCTTATCTAGTGGTGTCCCACTTAAATGTGGCAAAATACCTGTGAGTTAAGTCTGGCCAAAGGACAAAGATTGACAGAACTGAACTTTTATCTGTGGAATTCTTATTCACAGAATGCCATGTTTCTTCATCTTTTTTAAAAGGAAGAATTAAACCATTACACTATTTTTTTTAGCTGAAGCATACCAAATGCCCTGCAGTAGAAAGAGTTAAGTTATTCTAAGTTTAAAGATATTCAACATTCATAAATATTATACAACAAAACAGGGGAACTGCAAATGAAAGAAGAAAACATGCTATTAAATCAAAACATATAAAATGGCTTATAAATTTGGAGGAATGTGGTTCATATTTTTTATTTTAAGAAGTCTTGTCAGTTGTGATTTTCTTTTAAAACCCCATATTGAAAACATTTATTCCTCTCTGAAGCTGACTAGTTTTTTCACAGTGATAAAAGTATGAATCTACAACAAATTGGCAAATTTGATGATTTTTTTTTCTCCAGATAATTTTAAATTTATACCTAAGGATCATCAAGCAGTTGCACTGATGAATAGCATATTTATTCATTGTTGATATAATCTTTTCATTCTCTCTGATGAATCTTAGTTGATATTTATTTTATCCTATCTTTACTTTTTTATAAATAACTCAAGGCAGTGAACATACCTAATACATCTTTCTCCTCCTATTTTCTCCACAACAATCCTGTAAGGTAGACTTTATTTAGAAAAATTTTTTCCTCATGTTCAGCATTCCTTTATATGAAAGGCCCTGTTCTCATTCAGATTAATATCAAATTGAAGTCATTACATCTCCACTGAACTTAAACTTAGTGCTGAGTTTAATCAGCTTGCACTTAGTGTGCTAAAAGTGTGCTTACTATATTATTATACCGAGATGCTTGGGGTTTTTTTTTTACTTTTCACAGGAAGCTGACANGCTTACTATATTATTATACCGAGATGCTTGGGTTTTTTTTTTTACTTTTCACAGGAAGCTGACAATTATCAAAAAAAATTGAGAATAAGAAGTACAATGATACCTTGGTACTCATCATTGATTGGTTGTGGAAGGTGATGAATACCAAAAAGAATAGAATAGAATAGAATAGAATAGAATAGAATAGGATAGGATAGGATAGGATAGGATAGGATACCTAAGAGTTGCCTTCCACTGAAGGTCCCTGTAATACCTGTGCTTTGCCCATACCTATTGGAGCATTTGAAAACTTCATTTGGAGTGTCTATTTTACTCCTTCTGGAGTATCTATTTTGTTCCTTCTGACAAGCAATTAGTCCTTGAGGTTTGGATGGGAAATATATGAAAGCTTTAAACTGGACAGTACAGGCTTTAAACTTCATTGGGAAGTGTAGGAAAAGATATAAATATCAATATATATATAAATAAAAATTCTTGGAATGTTCTCCAAAGATTTTCCCAATGGATGGCTCCCTTCCAAATTAAATTCAGATGAATTTTCCTATAACTAATTTTATCTTATATATTTGATGCATTTTAAACAAACAAATGTGACTATGCTGTGGACAATCATATTCTATCTACACTGAGATTACTATTATACTTTGGGATAAACCCATACATTCCTGCAGCAAAGTGAAAAGCACAAAGACAGCAGTTAACACAATGGAAAGTTTTACTAAATCCACACTTTAGGAACTTGCTGATATCTAACAAATGGACTAATATCCTATCATAGATAATACCTAGTTAATGGTTGTATAGCATATTCAGGTGTTCACATTCTTTATTTAGTTAGAAGGGTAAGAATTGTAATGGCTGGGAAAAATCCTTTATTTAATTAGGATGGTAAGAATTGTAATGCATGGGAAAAATGTAGGTATAAATAGTTAGCTGTGGAATTTTGGGAGTTGAAGTCCACTGAAATACACATGCTTATAAGTATAAGTATATAAGTATAAAACATATACAATACACAAAGGTTTCAAGGACAGTCCTCATTAACTTTCTTGGTAATGTTGAGTTTTGCAATTCAGACATGAATGCACAATTTATGCAAATATTTTGTGTGAGAGTCAGGCATGACTACTAGGTGACAGCCAAGAATTAAAGCTTTCTGAATTTCTCTGCTGCCATCCAGGGACTGTCCAGAATTTACAGCTCAAATATGGCCTGATTCAGTGAAAGAACAATAACTTATTTAATGAAGTAACAGTCAGTTTAAAAAAATTGAGGAATTTGCCCTAGAAATCTTTAGAATTAATACAATTTAAAAATTTATCCTACTTTTTTTCTAGTGGAACAAAGAATCTTCCTATGGGAGCAAACAAAATATGTATGCTTGTAACTCAAATCAAAATATTTTATTATGATCATAGAATGCATGATCCCCCCCCCACACACACACTATATGACTATCATTCCATCAGTCTGTAGACTCCCTAAATCTGTCAGCTGCCCAATTCTAATGGACTCTGGTATTTCCATCAAATACAAGAGAAAGACATCACGAGGGAACTTCTTCCTTGTGTCATTTTCAAAATGAGAAGCATAAACAGCTAGAGGGATTGAGGAGCATCAGAAGTATATCCTCACTAGTACCTCTTTCAACTTTCCAACAATAAGAATATGCTCAAAACATCAAAAGAAATTCTCAAGGTCCATGAGAACAAGGTCAAAAATAACCCTCTTTCCTGAAGGATGAGAATGCTTTCAGGAAACAAGAAACATGTTTTGACAGGGCTTTATTTAGAACACTGTATATGCATGTATATATGTACATATAGGTATATTCAGTGATTGTCCATGTATTGAAAGTAGAACAAATCATCATCTCCACCAAAATGGTCACTTTGCAGAATTTTCACCTGATATTTTTCGATGTTAAGAACAAAGCCACCATTATTCTCCTCTTACACATCTAAGGATGACAGTACCCTTGTGTTATTGTCGCTTGTACAAAATTGTTTTTGCTCTTAGTATCAGTGATGGAGAGTCAGACAGTAGGCAGAAACAGGATAGGGAGGTATGGCCAACAAACTGTGGGTGAAATTCAAGCTTTGCAAAAATGCAAGGAAATAGTCCTTCCCACTCATCTCCAAAAATCTGTCCCTATAAATAAGATACAGGACAGCACAGTTTCTCTTCAGACAAGGAGGACAGAGCCATTATTTATCCTTCATTAAGCAGTAGGTTATTTATCACCCCACCAGGAAATATTAAATATAAGGTATTGAAAATCTAAGGGCAAAAGCCTGGGACTTGAGGAAGGAGGGACACTAATAGATCAGCACACTATTAGCAGACTTATCTGACAGGTATTTGTACTTTACTCAGCTAGGGGTTATTTAGTCTTGAGTCAATGAGCTAGAAAGGCTTTTGAGATCTCTCAGGGAGACACATTCCTTGCTGTTGAATAAATGGGTCTCTAAGGTATACATACCAGCATTTACCGTCTTGATTTTCCTTTTCTCCTTTTAAAAAAAACATGGAATTTTTTTTATTTCAGTTTACTGGCATTGCAGGCTGTTGGTATATTTTGTTCCTGTGTGTAACAATCCAGACTGTCTCTTTAGAAATCAGATTCTAGCCTCTACAATCAACAGCTGAGTAGAAAAGCTTTCTTGATTAACATATATATATATATACACGTTAGGTAGATAATATTTATTCACAAAGTTTCCAGGGACAGCTGGATTACTTACTTCCATTTTAAAACAAGCAAAACACTTGTCTTTTTTGTAACTTTGAGGAAAGGAAAAAAAAGTATTTTAAAATATTTTGTGAGGGCACCTCAGAATAATAAATTGGCAGGAACATCCCAGGCATTGCAGAATTGGAAGGAAGATGACAAGGAAACCAGCTAGCTGCAAGATGACTTGAAAAAAATAAAAATTTTATTTTTTTGGTTTATACAAATATGAGAACCTGTCCTTCCATGTCTCACATATTGTTGAGACAATATGTTCTTTTTGGTCTTCCATACAAGTGGATGGATCCTGGATGAAAGACTCAATAAGGTCTCAGGTACAATATCTGTTAATACATCATGGTGAAAAAGGCCCTGCATTCGCAGAGATTGTAACTATAGCTCTCAAACAAGGTTTTGATTTATTTGGCTTATTTAATACTGTGAAATACCACTGTTTCAGGCCAAAGCTTGCTGAATTAGCTGACAAAAGTTAACCATATATCAAGACCATCTTGCTTCCAAATGATGTTCAGAAGGTTTCTCTACTCTGTAAGAAGATTAGCCAGGATACTGGTGGGTATAATAGCTCCGTTCCAATCCCCAAATCCTAGGAAATGGGAAATGGTTGATTCCCAAGACTCTTAATTTCTGTACCTTGGTAAGCTCACTTGAAAACTGGTGAATGTCACGTAATATCAAGTTTAAAGATCAACTGGAAATATCAACATGGAATGCATACAGCTGTTGCTTCAATCACGGGCAATCTACTTTGCTCCTAGCTTTCAATCAAGTTCCAGCTGAATTCAGAATGTTAGTGAATATCCTGAAAACCATATATTATTGAGGAATGTAGGATTTTCCTTCTGGTGTGTTTATTTTCCTGTGCATTTTGTACCATAGGGGAAAAGGAGCGTTGGTAGACTTACCTGAGAACGTGCCTTCTCAGATGGTTTCGACAGGATCCATGGATGGGATTATTCAGCTCTGTTTGGCTATAGACTGAACACTCCTTCCAGGCCACCATCTCCAGTTCTATTCAGTCATGGCGGAGATGGACATTTATTATCTTGCTCCTCTATACTCTATTCATAGAGGGGTGTTTATAGTTCTTTTTTTATTTAGATTTGTTATTTTGGACTAACCACACAACAGTCCTTAAGTGACTAATAGCACCGCAGGCTTTTCAAACAGCCTCGGTGCTTACTATGATCACAAGCCTCTATTCCATCCGCTTTACAAGCAAATTCGGACTTTGCAAAGCTTACCAACACAGCATAGACTCATAAGCCATCATTTCTTCATTAGTAACTGGCTTTGGAATTCATTATTTATTAAAGGTCATCCAACCACCTCTTTATTGGCATTTCAGAACATAACTTTTTTTTTTTTTAAAGGCCAGGCTTTTAAAAAAAGTTCTATTCTGGTTGAAAGTATTGACAATTGTTTATTTTCAATACTGGCAGGTTAAGAACTACATGGCTGTACTTTTAGCTAGTTTGCTTCTTTGCTAAATATGGTTTGTAGAATCTTTTTTTCCTTTTAAAAAGAGGTATTTGTGGAAAGGTAGGCCTTCCTGGTGGCATTGGCGAGTTTGTTGTTGAGATGGAAACAGGTGGTCACGGTTTTGCTAACACTGGGCAGGAGTCTCCAGTCACCAAAGAAGGGACTTCAGGTCCTCAGACAGGAGGCAGTCTAATACTTCCAAGTTTTTATCTTGCACTGCTAGGGCCAGGTCATCTGCATATCCAAATCTACGTCTCCTTGTAGCTGGCATATCTGAGATATAAAGATTGAACAGTGTGGGTGCCAGTACAGAACCTTGTGGAAGGCTGTTGTTGGGTCTTCTTAATTTATTAACATTGTCCCTCATCTCACCCCAAATTGGAGTAACTTTGGATCAGACTCTCTCCTACAAGAAACACCTAGAGAACATGTCCACTAAAATCAATACCAGGAACAACTTACTCCAGAAACTAAGAGGATCAAGATGGGGAGCCTCAGCCTCTACTCTCAGAATATCACCACTAGGGTTGGTCTATTCCACAGGTGAATACTGCCCCTGTTTGGCTTAATAGCTGCCACACTAGTAAGATAGATGCTAAACTAAATGATACAATGAGGATCATAAGCAGTTGTATAAAATCTACTCCTACTTGCTGGCTCCCTGTCTTGAGCCACATTGCACCACCAGCTCTATAAAAGCAGGGAGCTTTAGTGAAGGAGTACAACAAAATTATGAGAAACCCACTTCTTCCTGTGGACGTTGATCTTCCTCATCTATCAATTGGCAGGCTTAAATCCAGGAAGGCCTCTCTGGCACTCGCTCAACAGCTGTCCAACAACTTTGACAGCCACACACAGTGGAAAGCCAATGGGCTGTTGAATGCCCAGATACAGGCAGTAATGCAGATGACCCTACACAAAAGGTGCCAGGTTTTGACCTTCCTCCCCAGCATTGGTCAACTCTGAACAGGATCCATACCTAACATGGTGTCTGCCAGGACTCATTGTTTAAGTGGGTCTTGTCTCTACCCCTTAATGTGACTATGGTGCTCCTCGACAAAATATTCATCACATTGTGTCCAAATGTCCATCAAGAGCTTACGCCAGCCCAATGTCTGATTTTTTTTCAACATAGACCACACTATTATTGAATGGCTGGGTGGACTGGACATTAACATTTGAACCACTACAAGTCCATATATTTGCCATACGCTAAATCTATATATATATAAGTGAAATACCACTCACACATCATCACAAAATCTTCAGAACCATAAAGCATAAAAACTTGAAACTTGGCATGTATGTCCATCTTGGCTTCTAGGTACTCACTAAGAAAGATTTTTTTGAAATGACCAACAGAGTATAATATAATAATAATACAATGTATTTCCTATATTATTATTAACATTCTCTGATGCTGAGGAGTTCTACTCCCCCTGCCCACTGAAAAAGAAGTATGTTCCAAATGTAAAACATAAGCAGAGGAGAGGAGTTTCAATTTCAGTTTTACTTTCACAGTACCAACAGCTTTAGTCCAGAACAGTTGAACCAACCCACACCAGGCTCCTTGCTGTCTCCTTCTTGCTCACATAGTGTTCTGTATAACTTAGTAGAGTCCAAGTGGTATAACCTGATTGGCCAGAAAGGCCAGTAGTGGATTGGTTCATGAAGAACCAATCCAAAGAGCCGCTTAAAGGCGGCAAAGTTAAATGGCTACCATTGGCTACAAGCCGGCAGGCAAGCCTATATAAAAGGGCTGCCACGGCTTAGCCAAACCGTTCTGCTACTGTTTGCTTGTTGTTAATAAAGAACCTGTTTACTGGAACCTGGTCTACCATGCGTTTTTCTGGACTGAACACATAGCAAATACTGTTTCAGTTTCCAAACAGCCCTCAACTCTCTCACACACTGACAGGACACTATTCACATGAATACCGATGGATACTGGTAGGCAGAGGCAGATTTTTTCCCCCTTATTTCCCTCCCCAAAAACTAAGCCCGACCACATAGTTTCTTAGCGAAGCACTGGTATCAAGCTAGCAAATAAATAAAGGTGGAAAGGTTTTATATCCAAGTTATTTTTCGGATGTGTCTTCTACAAATTATTTAAATTACTGCATGTTACTTTATTTATAATATAATGTTATTTTATATACCATACAATGTAATGTCTACTGCTTTAAGTAGTAGAAATCATTGTGGTACATAATTCCGATATGTTTTTAAAAAACCCTATGAAGAATATTTCAATGTAATATCATCTATGTAATGAATTCTAGAAAACACTTAAAATTATGTCTTAAGGGCTTCTTGAGATAGAAAAGACAGTTGTTTAAAAAATTGTTTAAAAAACCTTAGATAAAATATTTCCTTCATTCTCAGGCAACATTTCCTATAACCTCAAATTAGTACACCATTAGATTTATCCCATGCCATTGCAAGTTTAGATTGCCTAACAGAGTACAATTGATTAAAAGAGTGCAAAGCAATCTACAGTAGTTTTCTATTATTGATCTTCTATCCACAAAGTCATCGCTGATATATAAAAAAATTGACTAGATAGCCATTGACTGAGCTGGACTAATACGATCTTTGACCTACCACTGTTTTTATCTGACTCAGTAACATGATTTATCAGCAAATCTTGCAAAAACATATTCCACCCCCCACTTTTATTTCCTTTTTTCATACACAATTGTATATTTCAATATAAACATATTTCTATGTAATATCCATATTGGTCCAATAAAGCATAATTCAAAAAAAATATTCCAGAGACCTTATACTAAATGCAAAAGGATAAACAATTATTATACAATTCTAAATGTATTTATTTTAATCCATGCAAGTTGTAACTTGAACATTCTCACTTAAGCCTGCCTATAGTTCTGTGTGATAAATTTCTCCTCTCACACAGGCTACTTCATCAGATATTCTTTGTTAAGAATGCAACAGAATCACAGGGTGAATTTATATAAGCAACACATGAGATGGTGACAAGTTAGATAATCACCCAGTCCAATGTTTTGTAAGAGCTTGTAGAATATATTAATTATAGTGTTGGATTGGAAATGGGGGCACCCAGGTTCAAGACCACCTTCAGGCATGGAAGCTCAATGAGTGATCCAAGTCATTCCATCTCAGCTCAACATACCTTTAAAATATTAAAGGTGAAAGACAAGCATTTCCTTGTCCTGTCATGTCTGATTCTAGGGCTTAGTGCTCATCTCTGTTTCTTGGCCAAGGGAGCCAGCATTGTCCATAGACATTTTCTGTTGTCATGTGGCCAATATGGCCAAAGGTGCACAGAATGCTGTTACCTTCCCACCAAAGTGACCGCAGTAGCAATAGCACTTAGATTTACATATTGCTTCATAATGCTTTACAGACCTCTCTAAGTGGTTTAAAGAGTCAGCATATTGCCCCCAACAATCTGAATCCTCATTTTACCCACCTCGGAAGGATGGAAAGCTGAGTTAACCTTGATCCGCTCAGAATCGAACTTAGCCTGCAATATTGCATTCTAACCTGCACCACCACTGCTGCTACTTGCATTTGCTTGCTTTGAAACTGCTAGATGGGCAGAAGCTAGGGCAAGGAATGAGAACTCACCCTGTTGTGCCTCACTTGGATCTCAAACCCAGGTTGTCAGCTTTCCAAATGACAAGCTCTGTGTTTTTAACCACTGAACCATTGTGCCCCCATAAACATATTAAAACTTCTTTATTTCAAGGTAACTTCATTGCAGTTGATTGAAAAGTGGTGCCTGTTATGGTGATTGCTGTGTCTTTTTAAATGTTTGTACTTGTGAAGCATTAAATATCAAGGTTGAAATTGAGTTAATTGTTGTTTTAACATCATTTTTATCATATAAATGTGCAAGCCAGCAGTTCTCATCCTCATTCTTAAGGCCCTGTCACACTGCCGAACGGATGCAAAATGTTTGTAAAAAGGACACAATGGATGAGAAAAATTTGCATCACCAGAGCGGATAATACGGAAAGGAACGGACAGGGGGAGGACGCAGGGTGGATGGAAAATGGATGCGGAACGGAAGCCAAGCAGATGGAAGCGGATGGGAGTGGATGGCACATCCGCTAGGCTTCCGGGGGACCTCAGCAAAGCGGACGCGGAATGGAACACGGATGCAGAGCGGACGCCGGCAGATAAGGCGGATGCACAGCGGATGCCAACGGATGAAGCGGATGCAAGAGCGGAAGCCAGAAGATGCAGTAGCAGAAGCCTAAGCAGATGCCTAGCATTTCACTGCGCATGCCGGAGGGGATGTAGGTGTGCTAGCCCCCGCGGATATAAAAAGGGAAGCAGCTCAGAAGCAGGTCACCATTCAGAGGAAAGACCTGCATCCAGACACATCGAGTGCCTTGCCAGCCTGCCCTGCTTTGCAGCCTGCCTGCCAGCCTTGCTGCCAGCCTTGCTGCTGCCATCCTGCAAGCCTCCCTGCCAGCCTCCCCGCAGCAGCAACCACCACAACCATGGGAAAAAAGAGAAAGGCCTCAGCCATCTGCTGCCAGCCCTGGCAAGAGGACAGGGCCACCCTCCGCCCCTGGCCTTCACTGCTGCTTGCTGGGGCTTCTGTAGCATGGGCTCGCTCTTCTGCGGCTGGGGCTTCTGCTGCTTTCTGTCTTCTGGAGGAGCTGAATGATTATGCTTATGGCAGTGGTGCTTCTGCTCGTGCTTACGTGTCTGGCTATGCGCATCTGGCAGTGGCATCTCCGTTGGCTTTACTCTGCTGATGCTGCTTGTGGCGGTGGTGCTTCTGCTCTGTGTTACTTTGCTGAGGCTGCTCCCGGCAGTGGTGCTTCTGCTGGTGCTTACTCTGCTGAAGCTGCTTTCCCTCCCATCCTGCTGGTCCTGCTCACCTGCTCGTGCTCCTGTTCCTGCTCATGCCCTGGTCTGCTGGGCTCTGTGTCATCTGCTGTGCTGATTCCTGGTCCTGCTGCTGCTTGCCTGCTGCTGGCTGATATGATGAGTAGATCCTGCTGGTGCTGCCTCTGCTGATGAGATTATGATCCTGCTGGTGCTGTGTGCTGCTGCTGAATGATGTGATGATCCTGCTGGTGCTGCTTGTGGTGTGGTGTGGAGGCAGCCCCTACAACCTGGAAGCCCCTCTGATGAGGACCCATCTGGTCCTGCCAAAGGTAGGAAGAGGCATATGCGGGAACGGGAGAGCAGGCAAGACTCCATTGAGGAGGAACACAGATGAGGTGCTGGAGTGGTTGTAGAGAGAATGACTATCTATGGCGGAAGGGACACCATCTCTACAGGACACCAAGCGAAGCATGCTGCTTGGAGAGAGAAGGCGGCAGAGCCTGGCTGCAACTCGGATGTGCTTCCTTGGCTGGTGAAAGCACATGCTATACCTGTACGGAAGCTGCCACCTCAAGAAATCTGGCCAGGCCGACAGTCAAGCTGAACGACAGAGAATCTACGTCATGGCAGGTGCACAGCTTCACTGGAGGTGAGATCGCCACCAAGGGAGTGCAGCACTCTCATGACCCTCTCCATCCGACAGCCTGCTAGAGGCAAGTCCTCTTCCGCACAAGAGTCAGCTCTGTCTCAGGCAGGTTTCTGTGAGCGTCCCACGGCGGAGAACCCGTGGACAGCTGTTATAACTTGGTGGAGCATTGGAGGACTCCCTGGTTCAGTGGGAGAAAGGAAACAAGCACGTCCACCACAGCCCTACCCGCATCCACCCCCAGCTCCACCTCCACAGGAAAGGCAGAGAGGCCAGACAGGAGGGCAGCAGCCACACTGTCCTTCTGGAGATCAGGACACATCCGGAGCAGCATAGATCTCTCTCAAGCTGGTCCAACCGACTCCTCATCCTCCAACCCAAGCCCTTCCTCACTATCTCAACCAGACCCATCAGGGAAATGGCAGAACCCCAGTACCAGGTGGTGAAGGACCGGATCACGGAGCTGCTTCACAACCCCTCCAGACCCAGATGAACCTGCTCCCAACCCAGTCCAGGTCTGCTCCTCACCCCCAGGTGAGTCCCTCCCATTCCAAGGCTTTCCACAGGCCCTCACCTACCAGGGCTACGGCTACCAGGAGGTCCAGCAGCAACAGGCAGCAGCCCTTCCCAGCCCCGGCACAGATCATCGGACGACACCGTTGCCACCGGTTCCACTGATGCACTGAGCCACCGCACCCCGACACTGATGCCACCCCACCACCGATGCCACCCATGCATCAGATGCCACCACGCCAGTCCTCAACACAGCTGCAGACCAGACAGCCCCAATACACTGGCTCCTTCCCCAACCCCACAGCCAAGCCCGGCCTGAGTATATATCTGTCCTCGGTACTGGGGCTGACACCCCATGGCATGAGGAAGGACTCTCCAACATCAACGGGGATGAGCCAGCTGTCTGAGAGCTTCCTCAACACACCGTCACCTGTTTTCTCTCGGGCCAGGCACCCAGTGGTGGCTTCAGACCAGCACTCCAGCACCAGCCACCACCACAGCACCTGGACCCTTCACCCCTGAGACTAGGCACACCTCCGAGTGACCAAGGAGGAGTGCCAGAGACTGGGTGGCTATCTGTTGACTTTATTTGGACACTTGACTTGGTCATTTTTCTTTACAGCTTTTATTAATAAAGTTTATCTTTGCTTCACACACTTGCTTTCATTTATTTTTGTAAATAAAGTTTTGGTGGAAACTTTTAGAAATGGTTTAAGCCTTTGCATGCTTGTGGGATGGGTTAAATAGCAGTGGGATGGGCAGGGATAACCTTTGGGATGGGTAAGGAATAGCAGTGGGATGGGCAGGGATACCTTTGGGATGGGTTGAGATAGTTTGTGGGATGGTTAAGATAGCTGTGGATAGAAAACCTCCAGTGCAAGCAAGTGGGACTGTATGGTGCCACCCCCCAGGTGGCAACACCTATGGCCCTTCATTAATCAAAACAATGTAAGCATTGATCCACACATGTCAACATAAACAAAACTCTTATTAAATGCCCTGCTCATTGTAGACCCACCCAACATACATGGCCCAATCTCATCCGTGTGATGAGACAGGCTGAAGGAAGCATCCATTAATCATCTATCATCCTGTCTTGCCACTCCACTGCTCCAGGTGTTCCAGGAGGTTGCGCTCTTCTTCCTTCAGTGAGGCTCTGTTTGGGCCTTGCACATCCACAGTGTCTATCAGGTTTTGCCTTGCCTCCATTCCCCAGCTCCATGTCCCATTCGTTGTTGGAGGTCACAAGCCTGTTCTGCAACACTGGTTAGCGGGTGCCATTGAGATTGTGCAGAATGCAGCAAGCTTCCACTCCTCCTCATGGTCTCTGGGGCGATGCTGCATGGTGGTGAGAAGTACCTGGAACCTGTTGGTCAGGATGCCAAAGGCGTTTCCACCACCCCGCCTTGCCGCTGGACAGCCTGTAGTTGAAGATCCTCTCTTCACGGGTGAGGCATTTGGAGGTGTAGGGCTTCATGAAGTAGGTTCTGAGGGGAAGGCATCATCCCCCATTATGAAGTAGGCACATCTGGCATGTCGTTGGGCAGGGGGTCTTGGATCTGGGAAGCCCCATGATGAGGTTGCGTTCCAGCCCCTCCTTGAGATGACTGGCGTGGTATACCTGGGCATCTGAACATGAGCCGTTGCCTGAAGCTTTCGTTACATGAACTTGTAGTCAGCATCGACCATTGGCGAAGAGACGATGCTAAGTAAGCCTTGTGCGTGACATAAGTGATCCCCAACTTGGCTTGGTGCTTTGCAGCCAACGTGCTTGCCATCTTATGGCTCAATGATGTGGGGGAAGTTCCACCTCTGATACCACTGCCTGCACTTTCCTCCAGTCCTTCTTCAGGGGAGGGCACTTGGAGGAGCTCCTCCAGTAGATTCTTCATGATGCGCTGCACCACTTCTCTGACCACAATGCTGAGGTGTGTGTGGCACCCCCAGCCCATACCTTGCATGGCCCCCTGCAGGTGTCCTAGGCCCAGAGTGTGCAGAGTGATGCCACCTTGAGCCCAGGGTCCAGGCTGGGGCGGAATTTGGTTGCCTCTGCTTGGTCAACCTGGGTGTCAGCCGCTGCACAACTCGTCAAACATTGCGCTGGAGCATCCTCATGAAGTTCTGGAAGGCAACAGCTGTCTTCGTTCCTGAGCTCTCACCATCAGTCTGTTTACAAGTCCATTACTCTGCTTCTCTCCCCGATCCATCTTCGGGACCCAGATGCTTCTTGGCCCACCGTCTCTTTTCCTTTCCCAAAGTAAGTCCTCTCCAGACCTGTTAGAGGCTTACGCACTGTTGCAGAAAATGATGGTGCTAAAAGGGTTTTTGTTTGATACCATGGTGACCAACTGGATGCGTGAGAAAGCCAAGAGGCAGCATGAAGGCTGCAACCAGGAGGTCCTGCCCACAGCTGGGCCTGCTGGGCTAAATGAAGATCCAGGTGGAGGGTTGGCCCCTCCCCTTTTATAGGCCAATATAGGTTTCACTATGATGTGTCCACTGTGCCATCCTCTAAGACATTCCTAAGATCCCCGAGATATGGTCCCGCTCCTCGAACGTTTTTTCAGTTTTAAATGTCTTTTCTTTGCTCGTGCTGCATCGGCGTTTCATCCTTTCTCCATGCCGTTGCTACTAACTGCTGCGCGTCCATTGTGCCGCTTCCCCCCTGCGTCCGTTTACCGCTGGAACAGGATTACGAGTTTGCGTGGATGTGGAATGGAGATGCCTAGCGGCAATAGATGTGATTGCGTAACAGATGCCAAGAACGGATTGATGCCCCCGTAGTCCTAGTCAGAATGCAAGAACGAGACACGTGGATACAGTTTTCAGCTCAAAAAGTTGTTTGAGGCGAGCTCAAAAACCTTCGTGGAGCAGAAATGTCATATAGAACGGATGTGTACAGATAGAGAGGTAGCAAAACGGAGGCAGTGAGACAGAATCGAAGCATCGCGTTAACCAAACAGATGCGCAAGTGTTTTTCTCCATTTACATCCTGCTTTCCATCCATTGGTGCATGTGACAGGGGCTTTATTTCTTAGTTCTTAGAATGGCTATTGGATACCACTGTTTCTGTTTCCTAATATTCTCAAACATATTTGAAGTTGAGTCATCTTCACTGATGCCAATGTATGACTATATTGTTATCACTATTACTGTGCGGTTATCATATATTTATTGATTTATATCTGTTTGGTTTCCATAGATATATATTTATTCCATATATATATAAACATGAATGAATAGTTTTATGAGTACATGAAACCATTGGGGCAAAAGAGTTTGTTCTAGATTTTTGAGAAGATTCAAAAGAGGTCGCTTTGAAACAAGACAGTTTTCAAAACACAAAACAGTTCTGAAAACAATAGTTCCACTTTAAATTGGATAATGTTACAAATAGAAAAGTATCAGAAATGTGAGAAGAATACTAAGTTGGAACTGGCCAAACTAGCCAAAATTTTAAAAAGTGGATGAGAAGTGAAGAAAAAGATACCGTATTTTTTGTTGTATAAGACGCACTTCCCCCCAAAAAATAAATAGAAATGTCTGTGTATCTTATACAGTGAATGTTGCCAAAGCTGGCCCCCACCCTTTGGCCTCTGCCTCCCAGCAATTTGCCTCCTTGCAGCAAACAGAAAACAGTCTGTCAGCTTCAGCACAGATTGATTTAGCACAAGCAGCTGACTGTCAGTTGGAGCTGCCACCCAATAATCAGCTGTTTCGGGCTGCAGAAATTATCATCGCCTATTGCCACCACCGCACACCCCATTTTTGGCCTCCACATCCTGTTTTCTGTCTCCATGCACTCAATTTTTGGCCTCCGTGCACCCCATTTTTGGCCCATTCCAATCTTCGCCATATATATTATATATACTGTATATTAAATATGCAAAAGTTAGAAGTTGAGGTTTTAATATCATTTTTATTATACTGCACTGAAAAGAGTTGGAAGTTACTTTTTATTTTTTTTTACCTTTACCCCATATCTATCTCTCTTCTCCTCTTTTCCCATTTTCCTACTATCTTTATTTTCCCTTGTATTTTATTTTTGATAAGTTGGTTAAAAATAGAATAGAAATGAATGTAACTTAACTATGCACATGTATACAAACTCACATATAAAATATATTCATTTATGTTTATTATGTATTTATATCCCACCTTTATTATTTTTACAAATAACTTGAGGCAGTGGACATATTCAACACATCTTCCTCCTCTTATTTTCTGCACAACAATCCTGTGAGGTGAGGTATGGTGGGCTGAGAGAAAGTGACTGATCCAAGGTCACCTAGCTGGCTTTCATGGCTGTGACAAGAATCAAACTCGCAGTATCTCATTTTCTAGGCTAGTGCCTTAACCACCAGACCAAATCAACTTAGAAAGATCCACCTATGGTAAGAAAAGCAATTGGCAATCACTTTCTTGCAACAGAAGAGTAGGTGGGCCCCGCAGTATAGAATTGTCCAATGGGAGAGTTGTATGCACTTAATACCTTGCAAGGGACATGGTGGTTCAATGGCTAAGACTGAGCTTGTCAATCAGAAACGTCGGCAGTTCGATGGTTCGAATCTCTAGCACTGCGTAACAGAGGAAGCTCCCATTACTTGTCTCAGCTTCTGCCAACCCAGCAGTTCGAAAGCATGTAAAAATGCAAATAGAAAAATAGGGACCACTTTGGTGGGAAGGTAACAGCGTTCCATGCACCTTCGGCATTTAGTCATGCCGGCCACATGACCACGGAGACATCTTTAGACAGCGCTGGCTCTTTGGCTTTGCAACAGAGATAAACACCGCCCCCTAGAGCCAAAAATAGCTTGCATGTATGTGCGAGGGGAACCTTTACCTTTTTAATACCTTGCAAGCTGTTGCCAAAATGTTTCAGTCTGGACAAGAGTCTCTTAAGCCACCAGGAGCAGGAGCATCATATCAAAAACCATAGACATGCCCTAAGAGGCTACCTTTCATTGCCTTTTAAAGAGCTGCGAAATCATAGTTTCCTGGCTGCATTAAGCCTAGGAACTGGGTAATGTGTACCAAACTTTCCAGATTTCAGTAAAGCAAAAGAGAAACCACTTCAATTGCAGTTAACAATTTGGTGCCATACACTAAAAAAAAATCATCCATCCATCAATTTGGTTCGGATGACAAGTAAATATCGCAACATGAACCACTCCATATTCTGAAATTGGATAAAGACTTTATGTGGAAATGCCCTTTGAGTGAAGCTACTAATTCTATATTATGTTGACAAGTCTCATTGTGCAGCTGTAGCTCAGCCAGATTTTCAGGGTCAAACAAAACATTACGGTAAAACTGTACTTGAGAGTTATCTCTCTCTTCTTCTTTCTGACTCTGAACTAGGAATTATAAAGAATTCTACCATTGGTGCAATGCTCAATGGATGGAAGGAATATTAGTTGGGAAGAAATCATGCTAGATTTCATCTTTTCTCTAGAGGGGAGGGAGGAAACCTACTGTAAGAATAGATAAGCATTACACTTACTTTCCAAGTTTTATGAAGTGCTATGAATCTCTTGTGCCTTTTCAAAAACTATTAAAGATCCCATTGTCTTAGAACAATACTGGGTTCTTTGAAGAATAAAACATCTTTGCCAATACTAACCATTTGCTAATGCTGTGTTGTTTTAGGTAACTGTGGTGGAAATTAGTCCAGAGTCACAAGATGGAGGGAGTCTTTCCCATGGAGCAGAGATACTGTAGTTTGGAATCTTTGGTATGCAGGAAGAGGGCAAAGATGGATCCCCTTAGAAGTTCATAAAATATATGAATTATATCTAATATTTATGCAGATAAGTGCTTTAGTCTGTCAAGATTTCTCTCTATAGACAAGCAACAATAAAGAAACTATTCTGAACAACTCATATCAGTCTTGGTTCCTTGGACCTAAGAGTAACCCACCATTTGTTTCCTGGTTTAATATGCATTTGCACTGATCGGGAAGAGGCTGGGTAACTGAAATGGATAATTTGATGAAAAGCACATTGTTATCGTTTCCAAATAATCCCAAGTAATTGTATCTCACAGGATGTGCCCACTGTTTTGACCAGTGAAACAATTCAATTCTACTCATTGCAGAATACCTTATGCCACCAGACTTGAAATTCTAGACCTAGAAAATCTAGAACTATGCCACCTTCGAGTCCGATTCTAAGTATAGTAACATAAAATCCATCATTGCAATGTCCTACCTGTCAAGAATTACCTCACCTTCAACCATTAAGAATACAAGAGAACACCAATAATACAAACTCAGGTTACCACACCAAAACTTGACTACAGAAAATACAACTGCAGGCCAACAGAGTGGTAAATGTCTGGAATACTCGACCTGACTCTGTGGTTTCTCCTCCAACCCAAAAACTTTTCACCTTAGAACTGTTTACTATTGACCGTCATGCTTTTTCCTAAGAGCGTCTGTAGGAGCATGCATAAGCAGCACCAACATGCCTACCATCCTGTTCCTATTGGTTTTCTTTTATTTTTTCTTAAATATATCCATTATTCATAAGTATGTTATACTTATACCTATTATCTTTCGTAAGCAAGTGACAAATCAAAATCAAATAAATAAAATAAATGCTAGACATCAAAGGAATGCAAAAAAGAATTAGTAGTTGAACTTAAATTTACTCCATACTTCGTCAAACATGGCTGGCAGGCGATCCTCATGAATTCTGGGAATTTCACACGAAAGTTTTCGTTTCCTCAGCTCCATCATCAGCCTTGTATACAGTACCTACTCGACTCTTCTTGCGATCCATCTTCGGACCCAAGACATTTCTTGGATGCCGTCCTTTTCTTCCTGCTAGAACAGGTGAAGAGCCTGTAGGAGGCTTCGCACTGTTGTAGAAATGAAATGGCGGCTACCAAAAGGAGTTTGTGTGACGATCCATGGTGGAGATGACTGAATGCTGTGAAGAGCAAAAGCTAGGATGAAGGCGGAAGAGGCTCCACCGCCATGGCTGCTGGACTGAAAGTTGAGCATCCAAGGTGATTTCTTGTTGAGATGTGAAGTTTGCCATTGTTTGAACCTATTCTGATACATAGTCAAGGTTCTTTTTGAAGGTAGTAATGTTTGCGATATTTCCCTTTTATAGGAAATATAGGTTTTCCACCTAGGTGTTCCTTTTGAACCTCTAGACAGCTGGCAGACATCACTAAATATCTGAGATACGTTCCACTACATGAATGTTTTTTCCCCAGTTTTAATTCGTTGTATGGGAGTGCATCCGCTGTTCATGCCTTTCTACGTCTGTGCTACTAACCCTGCGTGTCCGTTCCGCGTTCTGTTTCGCCTCCTCCCTGTTCCGTTTTCTGCTGAAGCGGATGTGAGTTGCGCGGGATGCTGCAGCGGTGCCTAGTGATTAGCAGAACTCGTAACGGATTGACGACGATGTTATAACGGATGTTCCCCGTAGCCGTAGCAGATGTAAACGAACGCGTTGGATTACTTTTTCCGCTCAAGTTTGTGCAGCTCAAAACTTTTGTTGAAGCAGGATGAAATGTCAGTAAGACGGATTTCGATGGACAGAGGGAGTATGAAAAACAGACGCATAAGTACAGAATGGATGCATCACGTTAACCAATGGATGGCAAGTGTTTCTCTCCATTTTACATCCTCTTTCCATCCGTTGGTGCTGTGTGACAGGGGCTTAATATCACATGGGATGAAATGAGTTTGATTGGACTCTGTGTTGAACAGAAAACTAACACTGATTATTCCTGGACTATCTTCGGCTTCTTTCTTTTCAGTTAAATTTAGTAGTTATCTTAGTAGGTAGGAACTTTAGAATGATGCTTTAGAATATTCTCAAAAAAAGGAAAGTATACATATCTTGAGATATTCAGACTCACTAGGCAAAGAAAAAGGAAACAACAAAGTGACTTGTTTTGCTATGGCATGGCCTCAGCAGTTTCCTACCCTTTTGGTGATGACTAGGATGATGGCCAGATGTGGAAGATGACTATGCTCACATGATATGTCTGGCAGGACCATTATACACACCTCTTCCAATACTATCATATAACAAGCTAAGATAATTTGGAGCCATGGTGGTGCAGTGGTTAGAATGCAGTACTGAAGGTTAACTTGCATACAGTCAGGAGTTCAATCCTGACTGGTTCACATTTGACTCAGCCTTCCATCCTTCCAAGGTGGGTAAAATGAGCACCCAGATTGTTGGGGGGAAATATGCTGACTCTGTAAACTGCTTAGAGAGGGCTATAAAGCATTGTGAAGCAGTATATAAATCTAAGTGATGTTGCTACAGCTATTTAGTTAATAAATTGCACACACTTTTGATAAATTTATCCATTCTTTATTAAGAATGAATCTTACGACCTAGAACAAGTATTTTGATTGGTTTAATTGGATTTGGCATAATATCTAGCTTTCTAAAGAGGCTAGTTACTCAAGGGAAGCATTTTATTTTACTGGTTGGTTTTCTGCTATTTAAGCTGCTGGCACATACCATTAATTTCAGTTAATAATTTATCAGATGTCATTGTTGTTCTTAGTTGTATATCTTTCATAATATCTTTTGGCTAATTCTGCTTCTCCACAGAATCATCAGAAGAGATCCCCAATTTTTTTGAGGGAATAGATTTACATATGGAAAACTAGGAAGATCACACAACTGTAGGATAAATAATTGTACAATGAAAACTGGACAGTTGTGTACATGCTCAGCTACTTTGTGAATCAAGATTTTCCCAATTTTCAGGAGAATTCTGTACCTATAAACAGTGATGTCCCCCAAGGCAGTGTTTTAGGACCAACTCTCTTCATACTCTACATAAATGACCTCTGTGATCGTATTAAGAGCAACTGCATTCTCTTCACTGATGATGTGAAGCTATTCAACACTACAGACAATACTACTACCCTTCAAAAAGACCTTGACTATGTATCAGAATGGTCAAACAAATGGCAACTTCAAATC
>BHFT01044745.1:0-19648 GCA_004320025.1 Laticauda laticaudata
TAGGTCCTTCTAGACTATACTCCGGACATGTTCCTAAATATACGAGATCATTCCAGATACAAAACGTTTGTCATTTTATAACTTTAAATATAGATGCATTTACATTCCTTTCATATTTCTTGCTACTACGCTGTTGTAACATCTGTCTTTTGCTTCCTCCTCTTCATTTTCATCTGTCAGCGGCGCTGGAGTGAGAGGTATGCAGGATGAAAGAGGATACAGCGGATGTTTAACGGTGATATATGAATTACGTTTGGTGTCGTTATTATTTCGTGGAATGTACATCGTATTGTCGGTGGATAAGTTCATCAGTTCACAAGTTTTGCTGCAGCGCAATTTCTGCGCGATGAAATCTCAGTTGGGGATGCTAAGATAGAGTCGTATAAACACGATGCATTGGTAACGTATGCATAGCGTTTTCCAATGGATGGCAAGCTTTTTTTAACATTTTACATCCTCTTTGCATCCGTAAGAGCAGTGGGATCAGGCCTTAAGCAACCCAGGTTTCTGGCTCCATCTTATGGCCATTTGAGAAACCACATTCAATTGCAATTTTTGCATTTTCTTAAAGATATAGTATGAAAATGTCTATCCTAGTTTATATATTTCCAAGCCAAATAACTGTTAGGTGACTTATATTCCTAACATTGCTCAATTGTAATCTCATGGTTTTTTCTTTTTGCAACATTGTAATTTAATCACAAGCCTTCCTCTGCAGGCTGGAATCCCAGTTCTGATCTCCCACATCCATTGGTGCTACAGGAATGCTATTAGCCTGAATTCCTTAGGAGTGTTCCTGATTTCTGACAGACAGTGGCAAACTACTTCTTTAAAATAATTCTTATCAGCATTCAAGAATCCTTTCTTCCACTTATCTTTTCGGCTGCCATTGTAACAGGGGGGAGGGAGGATCAGTTGGGCTTTGTGGGGGAGGAAGTGTGCTTGAGGCTTTAAAGAATGAACTGTATTCCTTGGGGAAGTTAACCCAGGTCAGCATTTCATGATTTACTCTGATGGAATCACCTGGGCCACAGAGATGAGCTGCAAGGCAATGTTGTAAGTTCAGGGAAAGATTTTGGCCATCTCCAAGTCTCTGCATGGGCCCTGTACTTACTTGGTATACAAAGTGGGCTATGTGGGGACTCCTGGGAGGAGTGGGTGAGGTGGGCAGGGCCAGCCAGGTATGGGATTTGTGGGTTTGCTGAAGCGGCCATAAAATTAGCTACCAGTTAGCTACAGTTTTGCCTGAACTATGGTGAACTGGTAGCAGCCCACCCCTGGTTGTAATGCTGCAGATAGAGCTGGTGTGTAATCTAGGAGTGTGTAATCCTGGACTCACAACTCTTCCTTGAGGACCAGGTGGTAGTTGTGGCTCAGTGGTCCTTTGTGCAGCTTCATATAAAGTGCTAGTTTCCTGGATCATGAGCCTCCATGATCAGTTATTCAAGCACTGGTAATCTCCCATTTGGGCAATGTGCTCCACCTGGGTTTATCTTTGAAGAGTATTTGGAAGCTGTAGCTAGTATTGAATGCAGCAGAGTGGACAATGTTAGCTAACCCCCAGGGCATGGCACATGTAACAGGGGAGGAATCTCTCCCCATATTAGAAAACTATTCCAAAGTATGTTTGTAGTACTGGAATGTGCTGACTTCATAATGGGAATGCAAGCTTGCAATTATCAGAAGGGGGAGTATTGCGGGAGGGAAATTAATCTTCTCTTGGCCCTGGGATGCAGCTGGAAATTTGAGCTCTTTCAAACTCACCACTGCCACATATAATCAGAAAGGAAATTTTTTTGGACCATATGGCAGATCGACCAGGCTCCAGCATAGGCTCTGGGAAGCACCCACTTGGCTGCCAGCAGTTCGGGGAGGCAAGAAGCTGGTGGGACATTGAGTTTTCCCATGTCCAGTTAACCAGGATGACTTATTCAATGCAATCTGGCCACACCCAGCCATTCATGCCCCCCTGCCCATGCCCACCAACCCACACCCATATGGTCATGCCAAGTCAACTGTGTTGAGTCATCTGCACTGAGTCCTCCACACTAACCCAGCCATGCCCACTCCTTTGTGCCCACCCATGCATGCCAACCCACCCATGCCAACTAAGCCATGCCCACCCGCTCATGCCATCTGAAAGTATTGACTCGTCCTTGACTCTACCAATCAGACACTACCCAGGATTGCTTTTGAGGTGATTTTGCTCAAAGGTGATTTTGCTCAGTCAGTCATGTCTTGGTCGCTTTCCATTTGAACCACTGAAAGGTTTGGGGATATCGTGAAGACCCCTGGCAGCCCCCTTTGGAGTTCCCTTGAAAATAGCAGCTGGTCTAAAATGAAGTGGCACTTACAATATTGGGCCCTTTTAGGCTCACCCATGTTAGAGCTCTATGACATGAGCTGCACTGGCTCCCAGGTTCTTCCAAAACACTATTGATAGTGCTGGTTATCACCTGTGATTTGTAGGTTCCTCCTGACTTTGATGACTGTCAATACCTTGTTGTCATACCTTGAATGACATTGCTGGGAAATTGTCCTCATTAAAGAAATTTGATTGTGATGTTGGGCATGGGTAGAATGATTCCTGTGGATACTCCCTATACACATAAAGCCCAAGAGATGAAATGTTGCAAGAGATCATTGACATACTGCATACAATTATGACACTCTTTGCTCATGCCCCTCAGAGAAATTCTGCCCCACATTGACGAGGCAGGACTGCAGATCTGGATGTTGGGGGAGGATATAAAACCCTGCTATTTCAAAAACAATTGAATTGTGGTAGGGAAATTCTATAAAACCTCAAACCTCTAAGAAAACAACCGTATTTACTTAAAAACACCAATACTGAACCCATCCCTTAAAATACTAAATAAATGAATTACATTTAAAGGAATAAAATGAGAAAACTTTCTCCTTGTAATAATAAACACATCTTTATTAACAAATTTTCCATCAATTCAGAGCACTGGACATCACTGAGGACATTTTGAAGACATGATAAACAAAGACTGGATGATAGTTGCTGACCAAACATAAAGTATAACCAGTTGCAGCATTTGATAAAGATTTTTTTAAATAGAGAAATTACTCCTTCATGTCATCATTTATTAGAAATCATCACATTCTAAACTTGCCATGAAGACAAATATAAAGGAGGGTGATATTGACATAACTTAGAAATTCTTGTTTCTTACTATATTTTCTCTACAATTCAGCTCTGGCCTCAGCAGAATAATGTAGCATTTGGGAAAAAAGATACAAGCCAAGAGAGCAGCTCCAGAAGCCAAAATGGAGATGATCTCCACAGCCACCATGGACTTCCCTTTGGTGTTCAGGTAGGTGGAGAGGAATGTGATCCAAACACTGCAAAAGACCAGCATGCTAAAAGTAATTAATTTAGGTTCATTAAAACTATCAGGCAATTTCCTTGCTAGAAAGATGACAGTGAAACTGACAAGGGTCAAAAGTCCTAGGTAAGAGAGGACACTGTAAAGCATTACAGCTGAGCCTTGCTTACATTCCAAGATGGTCTCTCCAAACAAGGAGTGAAAGTTCATGTTAAGAAATGGAGGAGAGGTGACCAGCCAGGTGGCACAAAGAACTGCTTGGATCAGGGGACAGGCTATGACAATGGAGTTGGTTAGTGGCTTCCTTAAGAATTTCCTTGTCTTGTTCCCTGGTTTGGTGGCCATGAAGGCCAGAACCACCATGATGGTTTTTGCCAACACAGAGGAAACTGCAAGGGCAAAGAGAATAGCAAAGGCAGATTGTTGGAAGAGAGAGATGAGCTTCTCTGGTTGATCAATGAAAAAGAAGGAACAGAAGAAGCAGAGCAGGAGGGAGACCAGTAGGATGTAGGTGAGATCTCGGTTGTTGGCCTTGACGATTGGTGTGTCATGATGTTTATAGAAAATAACCAGAACTGCAGACATGATCACAGAGAAGAAAAGAGCAAGGAAAACTAAAATGTATCCCAGTGTGTCTTGATAGGCAAGATAGTGGATCTTCTTGGCAATGCATTGGTCCTTGTCCTTGTTGGGAAATTGGTCTTCTGGGCAGGGTTCACAGTGAGCTGCATTTGAAATCAAAAGTCTTTGCCTAAGGATTTCTTGAACAATTACCACGTGCAATATCCCTCCTGCAAAGATGATACATGTGTTGCCTACCCATAAAGGAAATAATGAAAGAACACTGTGCAATGTATGGGGTATCAAAAGAACAAATCATCCTTCATTTATGATGATCCTGAGAATAGATTAGCTGGACACAAGGATTTGTTCCGTTCAAGCTATCCATTCACTGTGCATTTCCACGAGTAATTAGTCTGAGATTGCTTCCTGGATGTTATGTTAATCTTATCAAAAATGACACAATAACAAAATACTGTATATTGATTTAATGAATGTCTTCCTTAATTCTGGAAGATTTAGTTTTCAAGTCTGGTCTACCTGTCTGATTAGAAGTGGTCCCTTCTGGACAAGCATCACACTGGTAGCAGCAAACCTGCTTGCCCTCTGGAACTCTTCTCCTCTCTCCTACATGGCACCTTTTCATACCACACCGGGCAAAAGGAATAGTCTGAAAGAGAAATACTTGAAATTACTTAAGCAATGAACCTGTTGCATTCATTCCTTTTCCCATTCCTATTCCTTATTCTTCTCTGTCAGATACTGCTCCATTCAAAATCCAAGAAAGACACCCTTAGACTCCATTGTTATAGAGAAAAGGAATATTACTGGAAATCAAGTGGTAGCATCAAAAGAATTCAAGATCTGAGAATTTAGGTGTGGAAATCACACATACAAAGTTATGACAACATTCCCACCCACAATAGTACAAACAGTCCATCGAATCTGAAATGTGTACAATGTCATGTGGGGCATCTTCAGATGGTGATGCAGACATCTGGCCATTGACCTTGGTCTGGTTTGATAAAGAGCTGCAGTTGCACAGAAAGCAAGTAAGCATAAGCAATAAAGTTTTCCCCAAGTTATACAGTTAATTCTCTAAAGCCTCTCCCCACAAAGCCCAATTGATCCTCCCTCTCCCTGTTACTATGGCAGCTGAAAAGATAAGTGGAAGAAAGGATTCTTGAAGGCTGACAAGAATCTTTTTAAAGAAATAGTTTGCCACTGTCTGTCAGAAATCAGGAACACTCCTGTAACACCAATGCATGTGGGAGATCAGAACTGGGATCCTGGCCTGCAGAGGAAGGCTTATGATTGAACTACAACATTTCTAAAAAAAAGAACCATGAGGATACAATTGAGCCTCAATGGTCCATGGATATCACTGTTGCTTGTTGCAATTGCATCCTTTGTTTCAAGCAGATGTTCCCAAGCCTAACCCTTTGTGGAAAGACACAAATCAGACCTCAGATGTGTTACATGCAAAGCAGATTTTTCATCAAATGACTGCCATAATTTCTGACTCAATTGGTATTTTTTCAAGTTAGAAAGATGTTCTCCATCTCAGGATGAGACTGAATATTTTCCTGAATTTACAACACTTCCTTGTGGCTCACCTTTATGGCCCAGGTGATTCTATCAGATGTAATGGTGAAATCTCAGCCTGGGGGAGCCTCAGGATTCATTTGTCCAACAAAAGATTGACTGGGGAGGAAAACCCAATTGAGAAGATCATAACATGCAGTTCCCAGTCCATCTTCTGAGAAGGAGACTTCATCTCCAGCACTGTTGTTGAAGTGGACATTCCTTAAATAGGCAAGAATCTGAAAGAAAGGAGATCTTCTTCAGAAATTGGAATATTTGGGCCAGAGCTACAAATGAAACACCATGTTCAATAACATGGTGTCCAACTTGAGAAGATGGGTTTATCTCTGAAGTACTAGAGGTGTTCTCTTGGTGGAGATCTGAAGAACCAGGAGCAACACCAAATATTGAACTATGAAACTATAACAGTTTCCCTTTATTACACTCATGGTTTCCAACTCCAGTTTCATCAAAATACAAGATACACAAAAGTTTTATTTCCACAATTCAAATTTAACTATAGGATTTCCCTCTTGTGATACTTGGCTACGTGCAGTTTCTTTCTTTTTTATTATATTTTTATTGTGTTTTTTTCTCTTTGCACATCTCAACCACTTCTTTAATAGTACTGAGGCATCTTTATTACAAATACAGATTTCCATACATTTCCAATCATTTATATGTCAGTTTTCCAGCAACCCTCCATTCTGCCCAATAACTCTGAGACAGACATCTTTCCAAAAGATTCCTTTTTAGTTGTATAGTAACTGGCACAACTGTGAAATCCCAAATCTGAAAGTTCCAGGCTTCCTTACAAAAAGTAAAAACTACAAATCCATCTCCTGCATTCATCATCAGATCATATGGCCCAATTACCATCTGTCCCAAGTTAAGACTTCCTCTCACTTATGCACAACACAACCTGACCTTGAATCAGAAAAAGAATGTTATTATGTCTAACTAGATATACTCCAATATCTTCCCCCCTCCCACTTTCCCAGGCTCGATTGTGGGAGCATTGGATGTCAGTATGGCTTCCAAAGCTGACACAACTGACAATACTATACAATACAATTCTATACTTTCTTCTTATCTCTACTATTCTTAATCCTTTTGTCCACACATTCATTCCAATTTTCTCATACCCCATAATATTCCAGATCTTCTTTACCTTTTAACTCTAGGGTGAGTTTGCCTATTTCCACACATTCTAATATCCTTTGGATTACCAAAACCTCTGACGGTATGCTATCCTTCTTCCAGCATTGTGCAAACACAATTCTTGCTGCTGTTGTTATATGCAAAATCATATTTTTTATTTTCTTATAATATTTCCCCTTAATTATCCCTAAAAGGAACAATTCCAGCTTAAATTCCACTCAACAGATTGTTATTTCGTACAACTACTTTTGTATTTTAATTCAATACTTTTTTGCTTCTGGGCATAGCCACCATGAGTGAAAGAAGGTACCTTGTCCCTGTTTGCATTTCCAACAACTTGTGTTCAAATTTGGGTACATTTTTGCCAACCTCGTTGGGGCCAAATGCCAACGATAAAACATCTTATATTGATTTCCCTTATATGCAGTGGATTTTGTTATTGTATAGTTTTATTCCAATTTTTTTCCCCAATCATCTAATTCAATATTATATCCAAAGTTTTTGGCCCGTGCTATCATGGGTCCTTTTATTACTTCCTCTTTCATATCAAATTTTAGTAAATAATTGTATAGTCTTGTTATTAATTTCTCCTCTGAGTCTACCAAGATTTTATCTAGTTGTTGTAATTTGGTATCAAATCCATATTTCTCTGCATCTGTTTTTTTGTTTTGATTGTAACTGAAGGTATGGCCACCAATCTGTACTAATTCCCTGATCTTTCAATACCTGATTGGTTTTTAATTTTCCTTGATTACCTAAAATTTCATTGTATCTAGCCATTTTACCTACATCTAGTGCAGTTTCATATACTTTCTTTGGCCCAAGATCTTGTTAACTGACAAATGAATTTGAAAAATGAAGAAATGATTTCTATCACAACGTAAAAAATCCCACTGACTTTGTCTAGTTCATAGTCACAGGCAGCAGAACACAGGAAGCAGGTATAGCCAAGTGGGGTCATGTGGAAGGAAGCACCTGCCCTGATTGGTCACTTCAGAGAGGTCCATCTTTTGATGATGGATTTCAGAGGAGGAGCCCATTAGAACTTCTTCGACTCCTGCTGTGGTTGACAGGTTTGGAAGCTACCATGGAGGTCCTCTAGTCCAGCCCCCTGCTCAAGCAGGAGACCATCTATCATTTCAGACAAATGGCTGTCCTGTCTCTTCTTAAATGCCTCCAGCGATGGGCCAGCCACAACTTCTAAATGCAAGTTGTTGCCCTGATTGTTTGCAACATTATGGAATTTCTACTTAATTCTAGGTTGTTTCTCTGCTTGATTAGTTTCCAACCATTATTAAACAGAAGCTGTTTCCCCACAGCAAGCTGAGTAGTGCAACAAATGATAACAAAAAAGGTAGAGGGTCACCTAGGATAGTAAGCCATAGGAACACAAACCAAGGTTAAAACAAATTAAGTGTATTTTTACAAGTTGGATTCAGGGCACATTCTGAGCAAAACTCAAACTGTTGTAGAGATATGCCCTCTAACATTTCAACTGACCTGCTGAAATGCAATGTACAAACACACCCAGATTGCTATCTTGTTTTGGGCTGACAACTCTCCCTCGGAATGGTCACCTCCTGAAATCTGGGCATCTGTTGAAGGCCGTTCAGGACTTTACAAAGGTCTTTGCTCTCTGGAACCTATGGACCCTTGGTTTGGTTTACTTCCCTTTCCCCCCTCTACCCTCTTTCAATAAAATATTGTCCGTAACTGTTTTTAATAATTGCTGTTTTAATGTCCTTTGAGATGGATTGATGTGGGAATATGCAGACAATGAATCAGTAGCTGGAGAAATTCATATGGGAAGCTTCCTCTAAAATCATGTTGAACTAGATAAAAAGTCACAGAGATTACCTGCCATGACTGGACATTTGAGATCCTGTTTCCAAGCCTCATCACGGTCAGTCAGGCTCTGGATCCATATATTGCATGTAAGGCGTGTGCCACAGCATAAATGCATTGCAGATATTGTAACTTTCTCCTGTCACTCTTGTTTCAAAAGTGTAGTATATACATAGTTATGAATACATGAAATGGGTACATAAAAGAAAAATAAAAGAAACAATAGGACAGGGATGGTAGGCTCACAGTTGGTCGTGCTTACTATAGCACACGGCCCCCTAAGATTCTTAGGAAATTGCAGGGAGGTAAGTGTCAATAGTAGACAGTCCTAAGGTTAAAGTTTTTGGGTTTGGGAAAAAAAAAAAAAAAACACAGAGTTAGGTACGAGTATTCCCGACATTAACCACTCTATTGCTGAAGTTGTATTTTCCCTGCAGTCAAGTTTGGGTGGGTTTATACCTTGATTTGTATCTAATTGTGTCTCTTGTGTTGTTATGGTTGGAAGCTGAAGTGTTCTTGACAGGTAAGTCATTGCAGTATATATTTATATACATTTAGATCGGACCGAAGACATGGGTATTCAAGTTTCTAGGTCGCAGAATTCGAATGTGCCTGGCATAAGGTATTCTCTACGAGTTAGAGGAGTGGAAACTCTGTTTGTTCTTTGTGTAAATATATTCTGGATTTTCTTCACTGTGCTAATATTAGATATGTAATGTGGGTTCCAGACTGATGAGCTGTATTTTGGGGAGTATTTGGTCCTGGCAAATGTTTTGTATGCTCCAGTTAGTTAGCGTGAATATACAGAGAAAAGCTCTGTAGGCATAGTGTTAACAAGTCTTAATGTCTTTTTGGGCTATAGTGGTTACAGTGGGCTCTAGCACTTAATCATTAGAGATGAAATTATTCCAAGGTCCACTTTACAGACTTGGATTATCAACAATGTCTATGACTATTCAGTCTTCTATTTATTTTCTGATTTTTTTTTGAGCTGACTATTAAGCAGAGCATTTTGTGAAGTTGCCATTTGTTTGACCATTCTGATACATAGCCAAGATCTTTTTGAAGGGTAGCAGTGTTGCTTTACATCATCAACGAAGAGAACGCATTTGCTCTTAATATGATCACAGAGGTTATTTATGTAAAGTATGAAGACAGTTGGTCCTAGAACACTGCCTTGGGGGACACCACTATTGACAGGTACAAAATTTGTTAGGACACTCCCAATTTTGACCATTTGTTGTTTGTTTACAGGAATGCTTCTATCCAGTTGTGCAGTTGTTCAGAGATACCATAAGGTTTTAGTTTTAGGAGTTGTTTGTCATGTACCGCTTAATCAAAGGCTTTATGTAGATTGTGTCTATTGATTTGACCTGATCTAGTTGTGTAGTCCATATGTTTTTGCAGTGTAAGAGTTGCAGATTACAGGATAATTTTTTTCTGAAACCAATTTTTTTATTGGAGAGTAGGTTGTTTGTCTCTAAGTCGAGGATAATGGATTGGTTAATAATTGATTCCATGACTTTACAGGTGATGTAGCATTAGGAGATTGGTCTGTAATTTTCAACTCGGCTGGGGTCCCCCTTTTTGAAGATGGGGATGACCATGGCTTGTGACCATAGTTTTGGCAAGGAAATGATCCTGAAAGATTTTTCAAAGATTATGCTTAGGGGTTTGGCTATGACAGTAGATAGCTTTTTAAAGAAGTAGGCAGATTTTCCATCTGGTCCAATAGATAGAGATGGTTTTAGATTGCGCAGTGCTTTTGCAACATTGTCTTCTGTAAAATTGATATGTATTAGATCATTGTAGTTTTCTGTGGTTTGACTAGGAAATACTGGGCATGATCCATTGCTGTTTATAAATACTGAGCCAAAGAATGTGTTAAAGTGGATCATATCATTATCATATCATGGTTATTTTATACTCTCAATCATCCCTGTCATATTCACTTTGCTGCAGTGACTGTAATCCTTTCCAATTGCTCCCCTTTCAACATAGTAATTCAAGGTCTCTCTTGGAGCAGATTCTTCAGGTGAGGTAAAGATTGCTGAGCACAAGACTATCAATGGGGGTTAGATTTACAGAAGGCCATTATTTGTGGACAATGCCGATTCCAAAGCTGAGATGGATTTTTGTAACTCCTGAACACTGGCAGAGTACATTGTGAAGAGCTTTTATTTCTACCACAATTTACTGTTCAGATTAATATTATAATTCAACTTCTTCACTAGGTCAGCGCAGCTTCCCTCTTCATTTTTGTTATTTACAATGTTCTTGATGAAGACATTGAGAATTCCAGACTATTTTAACAGCTTGCTAATTTATCGAAAAAAGCACAAAATGTGCACTACACCAGGACAATGCAAATACTAAAAGAAATATTTTTGAAAAAAGTCTCCAATTTTAAAGAAAATAGAACAATTTTCTGGATGTTTCCCTTCCAGCTGAAACTTAAATATCATTTTTAAGCCCGGGTCCCACTGCACTTACGGATGCAAAGAGGATATAAAACGTTAAAAAAAGCTTGCCATCCGTTGGAAAACGCTGGGAGGATATACTCGCGGGATGCATCGTGTGGTATTGCTCTGCTGATAGTCGTGTTTTATATCGCTCTACTTCTCGAACATCTGGTCCACTGAGATTTCATCCATGTCCCCACAACAAGAAGTTTTTGAGCTGCAAACACTTTTGGTGACGGGATGAACTTTCGGTGACCAGCAGTCACGGATGGTAACCAGCTCCGCAACATATACGGGCAACAAACGTACTATGTCGTTATCGATTTTCCGTTATAATCTCATGTCCAACTTGGTATGCTGTTCCATTTCTTCTGAAATTCTCTGTGGTCTATCCTCTGCTAACTCTGATCATCCGCTGCAGCTGAAAACCAGGAAAAGATTGGAGAAACCAGAAAGGTACAGGAACGCTAAGCACAGCATTTTATTGCTGAAATAGAAAGGGATGTATAGCGTTGCCATCATACATATATAGAGATTATATATGGTACAAAAGGACGTATTGTGAATATGAGGCATGTATCGGTCATATTTTTTTATGGATGTCTGGAGGATGTCTATGTACGTAATGTAGATATGGACACCTAAGTTGGACTTGGGCCCTGAGAATATTTCCATAAAAGAGATCGGGGAAAATCATCTCGATACTCAGTATGAGTCCTATGTCAGGTCCGTAGGTGTACAGACCTTCTTCACCCCTGGTCTTGGGTTGCCTATCAGATCATCCAATGGATGTATCTCCACCCTAGTCGATGATGAAACAGTCGAAGTGATAGGCCTGCGCTCATTTCATACACCAGAACCACTCAACCGTGTTTCAGACTGTATCGAGTTTTTACACATGAAGGAGAAGAAGAGATATTCCAAAGACTGTGTTGGGTCAAGATGGATCGAGTGAGAAGAGATGGAAGTTTTGGAACTATATGCTACTAAGTGATGAGGACGCCTTTGAGAGTGAATGAAGACCTCATGCATATTCCTATGCACTCCTATTGAGGAGTGCAACAATACCGGGCCTGTGTGATGAACGTGCTAAGAAGAAGTCTATATGAGCACCGGTTGACCAAGGGCCAAAGACTCGCAAATTCATGTCCGCAACTCTGGATCCCTGGTGGAGGGCACACTATAGTTTGGCCTGTAGCACTGAGACAGACCATGGCCTCTGGATAGCCATACATAGCAGAATGACATGCAGTTTATTACTAAGTAATGGGCAGGGTGTCTGACACTACACCCAGTATCGTGCATAAGTGTCAGAGAGCCAAGTGGTACAGGCCATCATTGAAAGAATACGTAGGAGGTAGCTCCTATAATGCCTCCATCACTGACAGAAGCGCTGGCGAGAGAAGTGTGTAAACCAGTGGTATCAGAGGTGGAAACTCCCATCACCGTTGGAGCCATAGATGAGGAACGACCGATCCTCCAACACTCGGCCCGATGCAAATAGCAGCCAGCGCTCACTGATCTCAATGAGGCCAGAGGCGATTCAAACTCAAGGTTTCATCCTTCAGTATATCTCTTGCATCGGTTGAATGCTGAACTACAAGTTCATGTAAATCGATGCTTCAGGCAACGGGTCAGCTTCAGATAGCAGGTATACAACGCCAGTGACCTCAAAGATTGGGCTGGAATGCAACTTTATCAGGGGTTTTCTCCATATGACCTCCAGACCCTCCTACTCAATGACACACAAGATGTGCCCTACTTTCATCATTGGTGATGACGCCTTCTCCTCAACCTACCTCATGAAGCTGTACAGCTTCAAGATACCTCAACCCCGTGAAGAAAGAGGGATCTTCATTACAGGCTGTAGAGGGCAAGACAGGTGGTGGAGAACGTCTTTGGCTTCCTGGCCAAACAGGTTCCAGATACTCCTCACCACATGCAGAATCCCACCCCTGTGACGACTGATGGATTCTGACGCACACAACAAATCGAGTGGATGATTCGACATCCTGCTTCACTTGCGACCGACCAGTGTTGCAGAACTGACTTGTCGACCGGTATCAACAAGGGATGGGGACATGGAGCCTGGTGAATGGAGGCAAGGACGTAACCTGAATAGACCCTGTGGATGTAAAGGCCCCAACAAAGCATGTACGTGAGCGGAGAGAGAGGCAAGCCCTTCTGAGACACTGGTGCAATCTCCCATCTGGAGCAGTGGAGTGGCAAGACAGGATGATAGATGATTACTGATGCTTCCTTGAGCCTGTCGCATACACATTGTATGAGATTGTTGCCATGTTATGTTGAGGTGGTCCTACAATGAATAGGCCATTAATATGAGGCTTTGTTTATTTTAAAATATTGTTGATCAATGAATAAATTGTGTTATTGATAATAAAGGTTCCACATGTGTGGGCAGCAGATTGGCTGGAACAGACTAGGGCTTGCAACTGGAGGTTTCTTATTCAAACTATCCTTATCTATCCCACAAGCATGCAAAAGGCTTAACCATTTTTTCAAAGTTTTCACCAACACTTTATTAGTAAAAAATATGAAACAAGGTGTCTTAAGCAAAAATAACCTTTATTAACTTTCTTAGGTAAACTTTATGACTTTATTAAAAAAAGCAAAATGAACTAAGTAAAGTATCTTAAGGAAAGATAAAACTTAACAAGTAAACAACTCACTCTGACACTATTCTCAGTCACTCTGAGTCATGTCCATGGTCTCAGCTGTTAAGCGGGCAGGGACTTTGGAAGTGGCTGTGGCTTGAGTGCTTGTCTGAGGCACCATTGGGGTGCTTCGTCCGAGGGTACAACAGGTGGTGGTGTGTTCAGGCAGCTGTCCGAGAGCTGACCCAGTTCCGTGAGGTTGAGAGGTCCCTCAACAAGGATTGAGAATGTCAGGGCCCAAGACTGATACAAGATTGTCCGTTGACGGGCTTGCTGTGGGGTGGAGGGAGGAGGAGTGTAGGGGGCGTGTCTGGTCTGCAGCTCGGTGAGGATCTGGCATCTGTGGTGTGCGATGTACCTGGGCCCTGACTGGGAAGGTCTGTTTTGGGCTGTGGGATGTCCTGGTAGTCATAACTTTGGTCGCTGAGTGGCTGTTGAAAAGCCTTAGAAGGGCTGTGACATCACCTGAGGTGGAGGAGCAGACCTGGACTGGGTCAGAAGCAGGTTCAGCTGGGCCTGGGAGGGTTGTGCAGAAGTGCTGTGATCTTTCTGCTTCATCACCTGGTACTGGGCCTTGGGCAGGTTCCCTAGGGTATGGCTCACATAGGTGATGAAGGTGTTCCAGCCACAAGAGATGCTCTGTCTAAGTGGGACCAGCTGAGAGAGAGGAGTTCTGTGCTGGTCTTGATGTTGTGTCCCTGATCTTCCAACAGGACACTGTGGTAACTGGGCCCTCAGTATGCCTCTCTCCTGCGATCCTCTGGAGCTGGGGGGGGGTGGGGGTGCGTTTGGCCTCTGGTGGTTGCTGCTGCTTCTTCCTCCATTTGTGACAGCAGGGCGTCATCCTCCATGGGATCCTCCAAGTCCTCTGGCATGGGGAGTGCAGCTGTCGGGGGGGGGTCTCTGCCGTGGGGCCCTCTGAAGAACACCTGCCTGGACAGGGTAGCTGGCTCCTGGCTGGAAGAGGACTGGCTCTCTGTGGGCTGTCTGAGGGAGAGGGGTCTCAGAGGGGCTGCTCCTCGGTAGCGGACCTCACCCTCCAGGAAGCTGCACTTGGTCATGATGTACATCTCCTGGTTAGTGAGAGCTTGACAGTGGCCTGCCCAAATTTCTTGAGGTGTAGCTTGCCATACCAGGTGTGCATGTGCTTCCACCATCCAAGGAGTACTTCTGCAGTGTACCCAGGCTCTCTGCCTTGTCTCTCCAAGCTGCCTGCTTCTCTTTCTGTGTCCCGATACAGTCTGTGGCCCTTTCTCCAGAGGTACTCATTCTCCCTCATCCATTCCACGCCTCAACCTCATGTTCCTTGAAAACGGTGTACTGTTTCCTCTCTCCCTTCTCCTTCCCTTGCCTCTTCCTCCCTCTGGCAGGGGCTTCAGCAGCAGCAGCAGCAGGGTTCAGAGTCAGTGCCAGGGAGTGGGATGCTGGTTCTGTCCTTCTTGCCAGGGCTGGAACGAGTTGGACCGGCTTCCTCTTCTTGCCTGACTGACGAACCATGGTGTTCCTGCAAGATGTATGGAAGCACGTCTTTCCCCTGTTTGCTGACTGCATGCGTGGCGCATCCATTTATATCTGCAGAGCTGATGCATTCATATACTCCCCCACATGCACAGTGAAATGCTTTGCATCTGTTATACATCCGTGCGGCATCCGCTTTGTTTCCTATAGGCGTCCGTGATGCATCCGGTTCATCCGCTATGCATCCGCCCCTGCTGTGCATCCGCTTTGAAATTCTCCCCCGGAACCCCTTAGGAGGTGTTCCTCCGCTTCCATCCACTGTCATCCAACTAGGCTTCCTATGAAACATTGCTTAACATCCCCGCTACATACTACCCACGTCCGTTGTCTTTTCCATTTTCCGTACTGTTGTTCACACAAGAAATTTTCGCCACTTTTTGGAGCGGATGACAACGGATGGAGCCACCCCCGAAATTTTGCTCATCCACTGTGTACTTTATGCATACGTTTTGCGTCTGTCGGCCAGTGGGACCTAGCCTTTACAGCAGAGGTGCTATTCAACCGGTTCACACCTTTTCGGGAAAACCGGTAATGGTTATTTGGCATGGGTCACTGAACTGGTGGCAATCTCTGACTGGCCACGTCCCCAACCAGGTTGCCCAGTTGCTTACTTGTGATCGCTCTGCTAGCTTTCTGTTCCCCATGTCCTCTTTCTGCCCGGGGAAAAGAAAGAAAAACATGGACACTGCAAGCATCGTTTTCCCCTTGTGAGTTAAAGTGCTGGAGTGAGAAGGAGTGTGGTCTGACAGAGCGGGTGGGGGAATCCACTCAAGCCTTGGAGAAATTTAAAGGAGCTGCTTCCAAAATGCTTGTCTGTTAAATGCTGTCTCTCTCTCTCTGTGTTTTTGTTGCTGTAGCCTAAGGGGAGGAATTGTCATCCAAGTATATCTTATGGTCTTTTGGGGTGCTGCTCTCCAAATTGCCAGTTCTGAAATTCTTTTCTTGAAGATTCGTTCACAGGAGCAGTTGGGATCGTTGCTACTCCACTGCACCAGCATTCCCAAGAGGTCCTTAAAGAGGGCGTGCATAAGTACACCAGCAAGTCTAGCGTCTCTGTCTTACTGTCCCCATTTATTTGTATTTACTTCCTTTGTTCTTGTTTATGTTCATACTTATACTTGTTTTCTTGTACATGTTTGACAAACCAACCAACCAACCAACCTTCTTGCTGCATGACAACCTCTGTATCTGGACCTCTGGAAGGCATTTCACAGTTGACTGTGGTGTTCCCCTGATTTCTGGTCTTGAGAGATGTTCATTTGCCATCCCTGGGACAGGCCTTAGAGGCATTTCAACATGGCCTCCATCCTTCTTGGCTCAACTCAAAATAAACTACTTGCAACCTGATCTGAGGAGGAGGAGTTAACCTGGTCTCCTTCGTCCTGGCCAGATCATGGCCTGGTGACTTTGAGATTCTTTTATGCTGCCCCTCAATGCAGGGAGGCCAGATTTATTTGACCACTCTACTCTTAATGACCGATGGGGTTCCAAAGGGAACTGGGGATAATACCCCAGGCTCTTCTTCCTGGTCCTTATGAGGTCTTGGCCACTTCCTGGAATAGGAAAGCTCCTGAAGCTTTGGGTGGGATGTAAACTTTCTTAGTCCATGGTTCCCAACATGCCCCAGGTTTAAGTTGAGGGAACTGAAAAGGATCAAGAGACATCCAGAGCTCTGCTGAAGGAACATGAGGGATGAAGCTGACTCAACATGAGCTAGAGAGGGGCTGTCAAACTCCATGTCATTGAGGGCCTGATCAGGATTGTTGTTGCCCTTCGGGGAGCTGAGGGGGTCATGGCTGTGTGGTTGTGAGTGTGGCCAGGGAAGGCGTGGCCAGATTGATGTCCTGCATGTTGAGGGGTGGGATCAGAGGAGGGCTCCCACCAAAGGAGCCTCACTGACCCTCTCAGGCCACGTGGGGAGTCCACGGACTCCACAGCCCAGCCCACTTCCCTGAGGGGATGCATGCTGCTCCAGGCTGCTGCTGTGGTCCCTCTCCTTGCCCAGTCTGGGAATCCTGGGTTGGGGGAAAGGCTTGAGGGACAACGGGGCTCCTGATGAAGGGGGCTGGTACTGCTGGTGCCTTTGCTTGAAGGTGAGGCAGGGGATGAGGAGGGGGTGGCCTGGCTGTGGTGTCCCAATGTACGCTGTTGTAGGTCATGTGGGTCACCTCTGGGGCTGGGCTCAGAAGAGGCAGAGTAGGGAGGGGAGTCCTGGCTGCCTCCTGGGGCTGGGTCTCCCTACCCTTACCATAAACTGGGGCCTTTGAGGGTGGGGTGATGGGCAGGAGGCTCATCCCACATGTCTGGTGTAGCTGCAAGAAGAGGTTTGGATTGTGCTGGCTGAGCCCTTAGTGACAGCAACTGCAACAGGTGGAAGCAGATGCATGGAGGGTGGCATGAGATTTGACCTTCAAGGGGGCCATGCAGCCGCCTGCCCTGTCCCAGCTGGGATGGCCACAGGCAAGCAAAAGCAAATGATGGGACAGAGTGGACAGGTGAGTGGGCAGCCACCTGGTGCATTCAGCAGGCTTTCATCACCTGCCTCCCCCCACATGCCTCTATCTCTGCCTGCTGCTTGGAGTGTTGACCTGGCAGTCAGTGCTTGGATCAACCTGCACAGCATGGGCTGTGGAGCCAGAGTGGGCTCCAGTGGGCTGCAGCTACTGCTGGACACCATTGGCCTCCATGCACTCTCTACCTTCTATGTGTGCACCTCCTATGCCTGGCCATTCTGTCCTCTGAGGTATACTCTGAGCCTCACATTGATGAGGCAGCACTGCAGATCTTGATGGGTGGGTGGGAATTAAACACTACTATTTCCAAAATGATTGAGCAGTGGTAGGGAAATTTTATCAAGCCTCAAACAGCTGTATATGTATCAAAACACTGATGTTGAACCCAATCCTTTAAAATGGTACCTTAAAAATAAACTAAATAAAATAAGAAACAAAATAAGAAAATTCACTCATTGAAATAATAAACACATCTTTTTTCCAGTTTAACATTTTTATTAGGTTATAAGATAAAATACAAAAGTAAATAGGAAGACAGTAGAAGGTGGGAAGGGGGAGAGAAAAGTGAGGAGAAATTGGGGAAAATAAAAGAAGAAACATTGACTTCCAACTCCCTCTGTTGCAGTAAAAAAAATCATTAACATCAAACCACAATTTTTGTTTTCCCATATTAATATAAACTAGTCATTTCTAGAAAAACATCAGTCTAATTGGAAAAACCCAGAATCAATGTTTCATTTTTTTCCACTTCGAGCACAAAGTTCACAAGTGGTCTCCATGTGGAAACAAAAGTACTTATATTCTTTCCTTTAACCAAAATGGTCAGTTTAGCCATTTCTGCCAACTTCATCAGCTTCTGTAGCCATTCATATAATTGGAATTAAAATGTCCTTCCATTTTTGTATGTTAGCATGTACCAGATAAAAGTTCCATTTTTTTTCTCCTAATTTCCAAACCCAAAAGAAAAGTTTCTCATTTCATTTTTATTTTTGTTTTAAAAATTTTCTGTATTATAATATGAATCTTCAAAATTTTTTTGCTTTATCACATGTCCATCATAAAAGGTAAAATGTTCCTTTTCTCTTTTATGCTTCCGACATTCATTTGAAATGCCCTTATACATTCTGGATAATTTATCTGGTGTTAAATGCCAGCAATATATCATCTTATAAAGTTTCTGTTTTAAATTATAGTTTTGTGTAAATTTTAAACCTTTCATCCACATATTTTCCAATTGTTCAAGCATCACATTAAGGGCCTGTCACATTGGCCGACGGATGCAAAACGTTTGTAAAAAGGACACAGCGGACGAGAAAATGTTCCATCNGGGGGGGGGGGGGAGTACATTCTTGCTTAGGTTTCTATTCCTTGCTTAACTTATTCTTATTCTTCTATGTTATGCACATCTGCAAACCTTTATCAAACTATGCCAAGATCAATGGACAGAATCCTCATTACCACCTGGAGATGTCCACATGATAATATTCACAACTATTGGGGGTGGGAACATTGCTATTACTTTGTATATGTGATTTTCATGCCCATTTTCTCAGATTCAGAATTCTTTTGTTGCTACCACTTGACTTCCAGTAAGATATATTTTTTCTAATTAAAAGAGTCTCAGTATTTCCTTCTTGGATTTTGAATGGAGCACCAGCTGACAATACCCTTATACACTCTAGATAATTTATCCAGTGTTAAATACCAGCAATACATATTTTATTAAAAAATTCTTTTAAATTATAGTTTAGTGTAAATATAAAACCTTTCAACCACATATTTTCCATTGTTCAAGCATCACATTATATCGAAAATTCCTTGTTCACTGAATCACCTAATAATATTCCAAACTCTTAGTATTGCACTTCTAGCAAAGAGATTATTAAAATCAACCTTAACAATATTAATACCATAAATAACTGTGCCATCCAAACCTTAATTCATGGCCCTCTAATTCAGGTAGTCTCTTATTCTGG
>BHFT01044746.1:0-18268 GCA_004320025.1 Laticauda laticaudata
GAGAAAGAAAGAAAGAAAGAAACAATATGTCCAAGCCTCTAAATGGTGGTGCTACTTTCCCCCCCCCTTCACTTTCACTCCCCCCTCTTGTATCCAATACCAGAAACAAAAAGAGAAAATGAAATCCTTCATTTCCTAATCAATAATTTCTAACAGTCTAATTCACCTGTGGATTAGGAATTTTGGGAATAAACACTAAAACCTTCCAAAAAGCAGTATAGAAAAAGCCCCAAATTCCTCAGGTATAAGTAAAGAGACTTATTTCTAGCTTGACAATAAGAAGCGATATCAGATAAAATCTATTACATTATAACAAGAATATTTAAGCAAATATTTGACTTCAGAATATAGTGTAGCAATGATATTTCCATGTTATTATAGTATAAGAGAATGATAAGTAAACTTAGATTCAAAGAGAAAGTGAATTGAGATGATACAGCTGAATTTGACAATGTAATTGATTTCATGTGATCTGGTTCTGGAAGATCTTCTATAATCTGTGGCCATTTCAACTGCTACTCTCCATGGCTCTTCAAACAATGTATCATAGTTGTTTAATTTACTTCTCATTATCATGTGGGTAACATGTTAAAATGACAAGATCAATTAGTAGTAGGTGTTTGTGAATATTTCAAAATCAACTAAACATAAAATAAAAATTCTATGAAATGTTCATTTGTGGGAATTATTTTTTGCAAGGAATACAGAATAGGATTAGAAATCTAGTTTGAAGGCAGCACTGATGTTGTAAGACATTACACTTATCACATGGCATATGATGATCCAATTTCAAAATTCACAATAGTAGTATTTGGCTTGTATGTGTGTTTATTATCGTGATTTTTATTACCTTCCCATCCTGCTGTTTTGTCCACTACAGTACATAATAATAATAATAGAAGATATATTCAGCAATATTGAATTACATGCTATTTTAATTAAACAATTTGAATGTTGTTTGGAATGAATAATTAAAAATTAACACATAAAAGAGAAATATAATAATAGTACATAATGTAATAACTTTCATAAAATGCCCATAAGTGCGCTCAAGCTAACATTGCAGGGAGTCTGCAGTATATAGACTGCTGAGGTCAGGCAAGAATTGTAACTTCTTGAACTGTAATCACCACAGACTTTATAATAATAAAACATACTATATCTCATGTTATTTTGAAATAAGTCATATCTTTGGCTAAGTGATGAATTAAGACTCTGAACAAGACAAAGGAGATTTAGATAACATGATATTGCTACCATGCATGTTGTTGAACCAATTTTTACTTTACTATCAATTTTTTCACTTTACTACCAATTTCATAACCAATTGTTACTAAAACTTTCTGAAATATTGTTTCATGTTAATATATTACTATATCTTTTAAAAATATTAAAGATTGGAATTTATTGCAGTACATACACTTAGGTATAGTTTTGTTATGACTAGTACTGTTTATGTTACCTAGTTAGGGTAATGAAATGTCTGCATGTAAAGCAACAAGCTTAGAGAGCACCAAGGACCCCTAATAGTTTTGTTTTGGCTCAGGATAGTAAGCTTGTAAGCAGTGATTATCAGGCCCAACAGAATCATTATATAAAGATGTATCTCACTGTTAAGGTTGGAAAAAAGGATCCAATGTCCATTGTTTAGTAAAAACAGGAGGAACTGGCTCAGAAGTGAAACTCCCATGACTGTATGCAAATTCCATTATACTTCATTATACCAGATTTCATTCCTCTCTTCTGCAATAACAGTATCTGCCTCTTTTCTTGTCTGCAATAATATATCTTATCTAGCTTGTTTGTTTCTGGGAAGCTTCTATTGTTATTGACTGAGAGACTGAGTTCCTGAAAGACTATTTTTACTGTGTTTTTGAAAATGAATGACTTTTTAAATTTATTTATTTATTTTCTTTAGCTATATATTCAAAAAATAAAATACAGTGAGGTTTTAGAAATTAGAAGGAATATTTTTCTAATATAATGGGCATATAGATGTAGATATCAATTTGCATAAAATAAATTGGTATTCATTAGAAATATACATAATCAATTAGAGTTTGTAATAATTGAAGATTAACTTTTTTATACTGCTAACTTCTATTAGTAAAAAATTAAACAAAGTTGAAATATTTTTAATCTTGTATTTACATGGATTTGGTGAGAACCTTTTCAATAACTGGATATACAATTCCCATTATTCTTGTGTCACAAAATGATGCACATTGTTTTGGATTTATTTTAATTGACATGACTTTTTGGCTTAAAAGAAACTGTATCCATATAACAATAACAAAAACAGCAATGATACTAAATTACAAAACAAAAGAAATCATTAATATTTTTAAAAGATAAGAAAAGCAATAGTACTTCCTAATTGATCATAAAATATGTAGTGAAATAAAGGACATAAGAAAATAATTATACTACAACACAGTTTGATACTGAAAAAACAATCAACTAAATATTTAAATTCATACATGTTTGTGTTAGTATCAAATCTTATGAAGCCTAAAAATTTCAGCAATCATCTATGGCTTAACCCCATCTTTGGCTTTTCAACCACATTTTATTCATCTCAGACTTCTCAGAAAATTCAGAGTCCACCAATGCCTTCTACAAACTTGGGATTTATTTTAATGTACCTATAAATGAAATTTATGTAGCTGCCCATCTTAAAAAATGGGAAGCAAATCCCATTTGGCAAATCATACATTTTTAAAAAAAAAAATAACAAAATTGACAAAACAAACCTCACACTTTATTTAGTTATTTACGTATATAAAGACTTATGAGACAATTCAATTCAAACAATATGATTGTGGGTGACATATATCACAAGCACAAATTAATGATAAAAATAATTATTATAACAGTGATAGGCTCATAGCACAACAGATTTAACCCTACCTAAAAAGAACAAAGTGTGGATAACTGCTGTGGCAATACCAGGGATAGTAGAATAGAAAACAAAGAATTGGAGATCAGAAAGTTTCATGATCTGAAAATCGAAATTGGAAGAGGATGGCATAAAGTGATCATGGTGGTCCTGTGATTATCAACACACTGAAGTGCCATACCAAGAAATCTTAGATGGCACTTAGAAAATCTGGGCATTGATGCAGTTTCCATCAGTCAATGACAAAAAATCACACTGCTTTGACAAAGTAGACCACAACCTACTTTTTGCTAATTGAATAGAATGGAATAGACAACATCACCACCAGATGGATTTGTCCTGGCAAATGATAGTGCCAGGAACTACTAAAGCAGTGTAAAAAGCTTAAAACAACCCTTCCTCTTTAAAAAAAATCAAACCCCTCCAGAGAAGCAGCTCAGGTGACAGAAAGTCTGGGCATACTGCCAAGAACCATGACCTGTTACAATGTAACAAGGCTTAACCACAGAGGCAGTTTCTGTAAACAGGGCAATAAAGATAAGGATTAGGCTAGAAATAGCACAAAGGCACACCCGAATGTTTCCTTCCTGCCTTCCTGACAGGATCAGCCCTGAAAAGTGGGGAAAAACCAAAGGCTGTTGGAAGGAGATGTTTTCCAACAACCAGTTCTCAATCCCACCACTGACCATGGCTGCACAAAGATCTCTCTGACAAATTGAAAAACAAAAAGGACAAGTATAAAAAAATAGAAAAGGGTACACACAACTAAGGCAGAAGATCAACAGAATCTGCAAAAACAAAGTCAAAAAGAACAAAGATTTGCAACAAAAGTCAAAGATAATAAGTTTCTTCCAACATATAAATAACAAGAAAAAAATCAAGAAACAGTCGGTCCACTAAAGAGAGAAGACAGCAAGGAAATAACAGACAACAGAGAGAAAGCAGAGCTGCTCAACTCATTCTTTGCATCAGTCTGCATGCAAAAAGAAATGATAGCCCAACCTACCAAAAACATAATTGTAAAAGACAGACTAGAAACAGAAGTTAAAATAAGCAAAAAAAATAGTAAGAGAACAATTGTCTGATCTTGACAAATACAAATCATCTGTACCTGATGGATTACATCCCAGAGTTCTAAAGGAGATGGCAGATGTCATCTCAGAACCACTGTACCACATCTTTCAAAAATCTTGAAACACCAGGGAATTACTAGAGGACTGGAAAGGAGCTGATGTGGTTCCCATCTTCAAAAAAGGGGGAAAAAACAGACCTAGGGAACTACAGACCAATCAGCTAATATCAATACCTGGGAAGATACTGAAAAAGATAAAGAAACGGATCTGCCAACATCTAGAAACAAGTAAAGTAATAACTCGCAGTCAGCATGGGTTTGTTAAAAACAGATCATGCCAAACCAATCTTATTTCATTCTTCAACATAATGCCAAAATTAATAGACTAATGAAATACTGTGGACATAATATATTTAGACTTCAGAAAGGCATTCAAGAAGGTAGACCACAACCTACTGGTGGTGATGCTATCTTACTTAGCTTCCCAAAAATGTGGGATAGATAGCATCACCACCAGATAGATTCATAACTAGCTGACAAATCATATTAATGAGTACTGTTTAATGGGTCTATGTGTACATGGAGGGAAGCAAGCAGTGGGGTACTACAAGATTTCATCTTAGTCCCAGTACTCTTCAATATGTTGATAATATGTTTGACTTAGAAGAGGGAATAGAAGGGGAAATTAACAAACAACATTTGCAGATCATACTAAGCTGGTAGGAATAACTAACACCCTAGAAGATACACTCAAAATCCAGATGGATCATGACAAACTTGAACACTGGACCCTATCTAACAAAATGAAATTCAGTGTAGAGAAAAGTAGTCTTAGGCAAGAAAAACCAAAAGTATACAAATAGACTGGATGAAATCAGGCTTAATAGCAATAACTTTAAGAGGGAACCAGCAATGTGTGGTGGCAGCCAAAAAAGCCAACACAATCCTAAATTGTATGAATAGAGGGATACAATCAAGATCAAGTGAGGTACTAATGCCACTCTATAAAACCTTAGTAAGACCACACCTAGAATACTGCATCCAATTTTGGTCACCACAATATAAAAAAGTTGTTGAAACTCTAGAAAAAGTGCAGAGAAGAGCAATCAGGATGATTAGGGGACTGGAGACTAAAACATATGAAAAACAGTTACAGGAACTGGGCATGTCTAGTGAAGAGAAGGATCGGGGAGACATGATTGCAGTGTTGCAATATTTGAGGGGCTGCCACAGAGAGGAAGGGATCAAGCTATTTTCCAAGGCATCTGAAGGCAAGAATAATGGATGGAAACTGATCAAGGAGAGATTCAACCTAGAAATAAGGAGAAATTTTCTGACAGTGAGAACAATCATCCAACTGAACAACTTGCTTTCAGAAGTTGTGGGATTTCATCACTGGAGGCTTTCAAGAAGAGATTGGGCTGTAGGGTCTCCTGCTTGGGTGAGGGGTTGGACTAGATGACCTATAAGGTCCCTTCCAACTCTGTTAATGTAATGTAATGTAATCTACATCGACACAAATATAGCAAGGGGACTCATACAGCCCGCAAAATCAAGGATAGCTTACTCAGTCTTGTTCAAGGAGAAAAATGATCGGTCAATGAATCTATGTGTAGATTTTAGAGAAATTAATGTAGTATGTGCACTCCCCCTCATGAAGGAACCTGCTAGCCCACCGAACAAAGGGAAAGGTGTTTACAAAGCTGGACTTCCAAGAGGCATACTACTGAGTGTGAATTAGGGAAGGAAATGAATGGAAAACTGCATTCAATTGCCCCTAAGAAGCTTCCAATTTAAAGTGATGCCATTCAGCCTCCAGGACAGCCCTGCAGTGTTTATGCAGCTAATTAATGAGGTGCTCCATGATGGATAAGGGAGTCCTTGTGTATTTGGACATTATTCTCATGTTTACTGAAACCTTGGAAGAGCACATTAAACAAGTATGACAAGTAATGAAAAAAACTCTTGGTGGCTAAACTGTACACCAGGCTCTCAAAATTTGAATTCCATCAGTCCCACCTAGTCTACCTGGGCTACCAGGTATCCAGTGAAGGAGTGGAAATGGACCCAGGCAAGGTCAAAGCCATCTTGGACTGGTAAGCCCCTCACATCCACAAACAGCTTCAAAGCTTCTTGGTGTTTGCGAACTTCTTCTGACAGTTCATCCCCTCTTTTGCTGAAATTGCCCTCCCCATCACCCAATTACCACAAGGCTCCATCTTAGGCCCAGTACTCTTCAATATCTTCATAAATTACTTAAATGATGGAATAGAAGGGGATCTCATCAAATTTGCATTTGACACTAAACTGGCAGGAATAGCCAACACCCCTGACAAACTCAAGATACAAAAAGATTTCAACAAACTTGAATGGGTTCTATTCAACAAATGAAATTCAATGTGGAGAAAAGCAAAGTTTTACATGTAGGCAGGGAAAATCAAAGACATAAGTATAGATTAGGTGAGATCTGACTCAACAACAGGTCTGGATAAAAGGTTTGCAGACTAAAACTTATAAAGAGCAGCTGCAGGATTTGGGTTTGGCTAGTCTAAGAAAAGAAGAATTAGGGCTGTTATAATAGCAGTATTTCTGTATTTGAAGGGCTGCCATTAAGAAGAGGGGGTCAAAATGAACTCTAAATCTTTCCTGTGGTTTCAGTATAACAGGAATTAATCCCATCCCCAAGTGTCACAGGTCATGTGTGCCAATTGAATTAATTTACATGCTCTCCAGGCACTCCTTTTCTGACCTTATCTGTTGCCACTAGATAGGACCTTGGTTCTCATGAGAAAACTGTTGTGTTTAGTACAGCATTCCAACCTCCTTCCCCCCTTCCCCATCTGTGTGGCAACTGAGAAACAGAAAAATGGCTGCTGCCAGGTTTGATTCAAAGTTGACAGTTGGCTTTCCCCCTAATGAGTGAGAAGTATCTGGAAAATATCAAATACAAACAAGTTACTTTTTTCAGTAGCCATCCCTGCCATCACCCGGCTGTCCTTTTGGCTTTGGGGGATTTTTCTCATGGTATTTTCTGATTAACCTACATGCTCTTAACCTGCACTTACGGATGCAAAGAGGATGTAAAACGTTAAAAAAGCTTGCCATCCTGATTGGAAATGCTATGCATCCATTGTGTACTCACTGCATACGTGTTTCATATGCTCTATCCGTCGAGCATCTGTCCATGAACTTTCTGCTGCGTACGATGTACATCCGCGACATATACGGGCAACAAACGTTCTATGTCCGTTATATCCGTTAAACGTCCGCTGTATCCTCTCTGCATCCTCTGGCCATCCCTCAACTCACTCCGCTGCAGTTGAAAACGGAAAGAGGGAGGAAACAAAAGGTAATGGACCGTCTACACAGCGTTAGTAGCACGGAAATAGAAAGGATGTAAGTGTATGCATCTCGTATATAAAGTATTAAAAACGGACATCCCAGTTTGTATCTGGATATATCTTGTATATTTAGGATGTCTGCAGTATGTCTAGAGTATGTAGAAGGACACCTAGTGGACAAACCGATATTTTTCTATAAAAAGGGGGAGAAAATCATCTGGATCGCTGGGTTGATGGACCATACAGTCCCACTATGCTTGCACTGGAGGTTTATCTATCCCACAACTATCCTTATCTATCCACAAGCATGCAAAGGCTTAACCATTTTTTCAAAGTTTTCACCAACACTTTATTAAATAAACAAAGTGAACTAAGTAAACTAAGTGTCTTAAGCAAAGATAACCTTATTAACTTTCTTAGGTAAACTTTATGATTTATTAAATAAGCAAAATTTACTTGTTACTTAAACAGTAAAACTGTATTAAGTGTCTTAAGTAAAGATAAACTTATTAAACAAGTAAACAACTCAGTATCTGAGACAATTCTGAGTCAGAATAGATTATTCTGCGTGCATGCTGCACCTTTTATATTCGCGGAGCGGACGCAATTCATACCCCCCCGCATGCACAGTGAATGCTTTGCATCCGATACATTACATCGCACTACATCCGCACAGCATCCCCTTTGTTTCCTATAGGCGTACGTGATGCATCTGCTTCATCCGCTATGCATCCGCCCCTCCCACTATGTATGTGGTTCGAAATTCTCCCCGGAACCCCTTCGGAGGTGTCATCTGCTTCCATCCGCTTTCATCTGCTAGGCTTCCGATGAACATCCATTTAACATCCCCGCTACATACTACCCCGTCCGTTCACCTTAAAAGGCATAAAGCTACTGTGAATGATGTTGTAACAGTCCCAAGGGCTTTTCAGGCCTTTGTTTTTAATTTTTTGCTGCACATGTTGCATGAGTTTTTACATAGCTTTCAATGTTCTTTTTCATTGCTGGCCACGAAAATTGTCTTCATAAAAATGCCATGTTTTAGAGATACAAAGTCACTGTTTTTTAGAGATACAAAGTCACAAGTTGCTTGGTGTCATGGCTTCTTTGCAGAACCTGGCCCCAGAGGGTGCTGAGGATGTATAATTTGGAATCTTTCCATGCCAATCCATCCTTGGAGGTTAGAAGTTTTTGTTGTGAGACTTCCAGCTGCACTTCCGGTACCATTGATGGCAAGGACCACAAGCTCTGTGGCTCTGCCCTGAGCTTTCACATTGGCGGGCTCTGAAAGGAGCCATTTATTGATGTTTATTGATAAACATCAATAAAAACAAAATGACAAAGAGATCTATGAATGAATATATAGCTATTTATTAATTTGTAAATTGAAGCTTTTGCAAAAGCGGACTCTCAATCTTCTTTTGAGAGACAGTGAGAGAAAAGTTCCCAATGATACAATAGAGATTTTTATACAGTTTCAGAGGTCTAACGCCTGTTACTCACCATTATCACATTCTACAATCTCATTGGTCAGAATCAGAGATGGGGTATGAGTCTGTTTCAAGGAAAATCCGTCCTACATGGTTATTCCCTTCAATTCCAGTAATTTATATAATACTTGGATATATCACATCCTTTGACATTATTTATTTCTAATTTGAAACTAAACATCATGACCCTCCAAAAATTCCCAATGACCCGCCAACAATCCTTATGCGCTCTGCCAAAATATGTTCTTACAAAATTAGGAATAAACATGTTTTTGTGAAATATAAGCACTGTTACTTAACATGCTATTTTAGTTCATTCTAAGGGTAAATATGGAGTCTGGTTTATCTTTTCAGGAATAACTATAGCAAACTGTATCATATATCACACATAGCCACTCTGGAGAGGTGGTGAAGTAAAGAGGGGTACCTTGCAGGTCAAGGAGAGCTGCATCTCTCCTCCCTGACTTGGAAATTCCCCTTCATCTGAAGATGTGGAATAGCAGCAGTCAGTGAACATGGTTGCCATGAAGCTGGGAACAGCCAGAATACCCAAGACAGTGCAGGCATGAAGGGAACAGTGAAAAGAGACCATGTTGCTGGGTGACACAATTTTACTTCTTTACAAGTTACCCCAAGGATTTAAAAAATCCTAGAGAAAAGACTATATTGGACTATCAGAATACTGAGTAAATGTTGGAATTGGCTCACTTAAACAATTGACTGTATTTTGAAAAATATAGAGACTGAGTAAAACAAATGCCTACTGGTGACTGAGGTGTGATTGTTTGTTCTATTTTTAGCATTATTATGTCTAGAGTTGAAGCTGTGGGAATGAGAGGATTTCTTGATGGCCTTGGTGTTCTAAAATATTATTAATTTAGTTGATGGTTTGGACCAGAAAGTAGAAAACATTTTGCAAAAGATATTGAATAAAGATCAAACTGCCCATGAATTGGTGGAAGCAACAGAAAGATGGACAGAAAGAACAATTTAATCCAGGAAATGGAATATGAATAGGGAAAAAATACAGAACAGAAAAATCAGAAAATAAAGCAATAGCATGATGAAGAGGAGGACCAGACAAAGGACAAGCAAAAGGAGCAGAAAGAAAAGACGGACTGGCCACATCAACAAAGAAACCAAGGACTGGAGCAAAATACAGGATTGATAAATCAGCTGACAAAGGAAAAAGGATTGAAGAAAATAAAACAGATAAATAAACAATTGAAGAGACAAGAAGTTACCTTTGATAAGGAGATTGGGATATGGGTAGATAACTGGGAGAATAACTGGGAGAATTGGCAGCACAAGATTGTACTGGGAGAAATGTTTAGATTGAATAAAAAAGAGTTAGATGACGATAGAGATAAAGAGGAAGAGTGTGGGAACTGAATTTAAAAATGGATAAGAATTGAAGCACTAAAAAGAAGAAGTGATGATGGATAGGAAAATTGCCTTTTAAATATTAAAGTAGCCTGATTGTAAGCTAAGAAGGCAGAAGTAAAATTAGACATGGGAAATATTAGAACATAAATTGTTTAAATAATGAATAAAAATAATAGAAAGATTAGGAGTTTACAAATATTAGGAATTTTTAATGTACATTTAAATAATTCAGTGAGGATTATATAAATTTGATTAGTGGGATAGAGATTATCTCTAATGTTAGTGTGAACTGGATTAACATGAATGATACCTAGTTAAATTTGTTCATATATAACAGAGAAATGTTTAGACTGACAAGAAAGATAGAGATGAAGTTAGAGATAAAGATGAGGTGTTAGGCATTTCTTTTGTTTATATATGTTTAAATATTCAAATAAGGATTACATACATTTGATAAATGTGGTAGAGATTATTAACAATGTTAGTGTGAATTGGATCAATATGAAGATACTTAGTCAAATTTGCTCAGGTACAACAGAGAACCAGAAGACAGAGATAAAGATGAGGAGTTAGACATTTTTTGCCTATGTATATTTGAATAATATAATGAGGATATATATATTTGCCTGCAGATATATATTTATTTATTTCCCTGAACCAGAGGTTTGTTTGGAACTTGGCTCTGAGCTTCTGGGTTAGCTCTCCCCCTGGCTTGCTCAGTCATCTCTGAGTATGTTGCCTTGTAGAGACATGCACTGCCTTCTGAGGGAGGAGAATGATCATGTTGACCACTTCTTCGCACTTGCTCTTGTACTAGGGCATTCGGGATAGGGCATCCACGAGAAAATTATTTCCCCCAGGAATGTATTTTAGTGTGAAGTTGAACCATTGCACTTTTTTGGGAGAGAGTTTCTGAGGGCTCTTAAGAGCTTCCAGATTTTTGTGATCAGTCCATACTTCAAACAGCACTTGGCTCCCTTCTAGGAAATGCCACCAGGTTTAATAGGCTCAACAGACCATGAAGGCTTCTGTGTTCTACACCGCCCACCTTTGTTCGGGATCGGCCAGGTTTGGTTCGAAGTTGACAGGGACAATGAGCAGCTTGCAATTCTATTAATAGAATAAAACATTAGAGAACAACTATAAAACATGAACACTTTAATTAGTGTTGTTTTGAGGAGTTAAGAAGCGAGAGTGGCACCTGACTGGTGTTGGGTAGAAATGCTCTGAAAATATGAAAGAGGATCTAATGTTCTATGCTGAAGAAAATACAGTAATGATAAGGAAATGTGTATAAGGATAAGGATGTGTATTATCTCTCTTCAGTATTTCTCTTATTAATTGCATCATTCCAAATCAAAACTTAACATAACATAACATTCCACACCAGTGGTGGGATTCAAAAATTTTTTTACTACTGATTCTGTGGGCTTGGCTTGGGCATGGTGTGGCTTGGTGAGCGTGGCAGGGGAAGGATACTGTAAAATCTCCATTCCATCCCCACTCCTGGGGGAAGGTTACTGCAAAATCTGATTCCCTCCCCAACCCACTAGCCTGATTTTCAGATCTGTTCTCCTGTGCAGGGCAACAAAAGAAGACCCAGCCGATCAGCTGTGACTAAGGTTACAGAGAATAGATGGGGGTGGGGCCAGTCAGAGGTAGTATTTGCTGGTTCTCCGAACCGCTCAATATTTCCACTACAGTTATCCAGAACTGGTCAGAACCTGCTGAATACCACCTCTGTTCCACACTGACCAGAAACTGTTTGATATATTAAGAATATAACTTCTTAAAACTAATTTTTGCCTTTTTTCTCTCCTTTTTCAGCAGATGGATGTACTGACTGGTCAGTGGATTACAAAAAGTATCAAGTCTTAGTGGGAGAACCTGTTCGTATAAAGTGTGCATTGTTTTACGGTTATATAAGAGCAAATTATACCATAGCACAAAGTGCTGGACTCAGTTTAATGTGGTACAAGAGTTCTGGACCTGGAGATTTTGAGGAACCTATATCTTTTGATGGAAATAGAATGAGCAAAGAGGAAGATGCTATTTGGTTTCGTCCAACACTGGCACAAGACAGTGGGCTTTATGCATGTGTCATAAGGTATGTTTTAATCTTTTTCACCCGCAAGAAGTATGTAAACAATGTTTATTTATTCTTCCAACTAAATAATTTTATTGCCTAAATTATCTTGATTTTAAACAGTTCTTAAATAGAAATGATCTTTATGATGTTTATGTTTAATTGAAAAATAATTTATAAATGTAATTAGTTTGTCTTCAGGTACATTTATATTCTATGAAGTATTTTCTATTGAGTTATTTTGATTATCCTGTTCCTTGAATTTTTTTTTGTTAATAGAAGTGTGCATTGGTATATTGTGTATTGTATATCTCTTAGCTGGTGGGGAATGGGCCACAGTAAAATGGTTTTCAAAATAGTTTATATATTAGAAATTCTATTTTGCATAGAATAAATGAAGCTGCTTATCACAAAACTGGATTTCTGTTGTGATTGTGACAATACAACTTGTGGCCTGAAAGGATCAAAATTGATCAGTTGTATCCTTAGTCTTTGGTGCAATTAAGGCTAACTTTAGATTATTGCTAAATGGCTTGAAACATTTTGTTTATTGTTCTTTGCAGAAAGACCATAAAACCTGTGATAGCTCTTCATTGATACATATTGTAGATAATATATAGTTACCTGCATATTGCAGGATCCACAACTAATTAAAGACCTAGACATATAGCTGGAAAGAAGACATACCCATTATTTAAACTGTCTTGTTTCATAACCACAATAAAATACAAACAGAAGTAAAACCATATTATGCTGTATCTCTTGTAGCTCTTGGTACCAATAATTTTTAAGATGTTTTTTTAACCGTCAAGCCAAAATTTTGCCTCATTATGCACTTTATTATCCATAGAATAAATAAATATTTATTTTGTATTTACTTTTAGATAGAAATACAACACAAGAACAGAATCTAAATGTAAATAATGGCTTAATATCTTAAGATATTTAGGAGATTGTAAGGACTTGCCTCTCCTATCCCCTCAAGAAAGCAGAACTCTTGAAACAGGCACCATTTCAAAAGGAACATTTATTGGGAGATAGCGATAGCAGGATTTGAAGTTCCCACACAAAACGATTAAATTAAAAGATGTAGAAACCCATCCCCCCTGTCTAGTCTGAGGCGAGCCAATGCACAGGTGGGAAGTTGTTATGGGAACTGCAAGCTGTAAAGGTAATAAATTGTTCTCAGATGCCGCTTGCTTGTCCTTCTGGAGTTGAGACAAAACAGATGGCCCCAGGCTCATCCCTCCCTCCTCCCATTCTGAGGAAGGTACATCAAAGTAAAGACCAGAAATAAGAAAAGATCATAAAATGCTACCAGGGCCCCCACTCACCAGAATGGCAGCATCCTGATAGGGATCTATGAGGACCTGACAGAGACAGAGATAACTAACATTTATAGGGAACTTCTCTGCAGTATATCTGCGATTTAAAGGCTAGGTCACATCGGCCAACGGATGCAAAATGTATGTAAAAAGGACACAGAGGAAGAGAAAATGTTCCATCCATTGTTATCCACTCTGAAAAGTGCCCCAAATTTGCATAAATAGAGCGGACAACAACAGAAAGGAACGGACGGGGAGAGGACGTAGCGAGGATGTTAAGCAGATGCTCAACGGAAGCCCAGCGGATGGAAGCGGAAGGAAGCGGATGGCACATCCGCAGGGCTTCCGGGGGAGCACAGCAAAGTGGACACGCAGTGGAAGGGGCGGATGCAGAGCAGATGACGCGGATGCAGAGCGGACGCCTAGCGGATGCAGAGTGGATGCCTAGCGGATGCAAAGCATTCACTGCACATGCGGGGAGGATGCCAGGTGTAGCTTCAGGAAGTTATAAAAGGATGCAGCTCACAACAGGTCCACCACATATCAGAGGAAAGATCTGCTGCGCAACACATCTCCAGACAACAACCAATGAGGGAAGAAGAGTAAAGCCTGATGCCTACTTCTGCGCAGCTCTGGCAAGGACGCAGAAACACCACCATCAGCTTAGCACCTGGCGCATTGGAACTGGGTGTGAGGAACTGCCTGGCTGCCTCTGGCTCCTGGGGCTTTCCTGCCTGCCCGGAGCTGACTCTGCGTGAGTGCGTAGGTGCTGAATCTGCTGGTGCTTGCTCTGACTGCGTGCTCTTGCTTTGGTGCTTATCATGCTGACTTACTCCGGTGCTTAGCGCTGGTGCTGTGTCGTCTGCCTGTGCTTTCACTCTGCTGGTGCTGCTCCTGAGTGGGTGCTGCGCTTACTCTGCTGAGGTTCGCCTTTACCTGATGGCTCGCTCGGTGCCTGTGTGCTGGGAGCTGCTGGTCGCCTGGGGTTCCTGCTGTCCGCTCAAGCTCCAGATGAGTTGGGCACATTTGTGTGTCGTTGGCAGGGGGTTCTGGATTGGGAAGGCCCATGATGAGTTGCATATTCCAGCCCCTCCTTGAGGTGACTGGCGTTGTATACCTGGATACCTGAAGATGAGCTTGTTGCACTGAACATGCGATGTAACAATGAAACTTGTAGTCAAGCAGTGACATTGAGGTGAAGAGGATTGATGTGAACGAAGCACTTGTAGTTGTTGATAAGTGGGCTGAGTTGTGGCTGGAGCTTTGCGGCCACGTGCCTTTCCCATCATATGGCTCCGAACGGTAGTGGAGGAAGTCCATTCTGATACCAGCTAAGCTTTGCGCAACATTCTTCCAGCAGTCTCTCAGTGGACGGGGCATGGAAGGACGCTCCTCCGGTATTCCTCGATGTGGCGCTGCACCACTCCTCTGTACCAACATGTCTGATGGTGTTGTGTGGACCCGATCTAAGTGTACTGTCAGCTCCTATAGTGGTCCGCTAAGGCCCAGGTGGCATATCTCGAGTCAGTGCCTCCTTCAAGCAAGGTCCAGGCTGGGCCGGAGTAGGAGTCGATGTTTATGCCTTGGGTCAACCAGGGTTCAGCCTCCAACGACTAATCATCAAACATACTGAGCGGGCATCTCATGAAGTTCTGGAGATGCAACGAGGGTCTTCGTTCCCAGCAGCTCCCACAATAGCTTGTTATAATGCATGTCTGTTACTCGGCTTCCTTCTCGGCGCAGTCCATCTTCGGACCCAGACCACTTTCATGAGCCTCCTTTTCTTCCGTAGTAACAGGTGAAAGAGCTGTAGAGGGCTTCGAACTGTTGTAGAACGATGGCGGCTACCAAAAGTGGTGTGGCACGATCAATGGTGGAGATGAACTTGGATGCTGCGGAAGAGCAAGAAGTCAAAATGAAGGCTGAAAGAGGTCTGCACAGCAGGGTTGCTGGAACTGAAAGTGAGATCCAGTGATTTCTCCCCCTTTTTATAGAAATAATAGTTGTTCCGACTATGGTGTTCTTTTGGCTCCTCTAGAACACACGCAGACATCCTAAATATCGCGAGAGTATTGATCCTGTATATGAACTTTTTTCCGTTTTAAGAGTAGTTTATATGCGAGCTGCATCCACTTTTTCATCGTTTCTACGTGCTGCTAACCTAATCTGCGCATGGTCCATTCACTATCCGTTCATTCTCCCTGTGTCGCATTTCTGCTGGGAGGCGGATATGATTGCGCGGATGACGCACAGATGCCTAACGATATAGCGACGCGTATACGGATGGACAATGGAACGGTGTAGATGTCCCTGTAATGCGTGCGGATTTTTATAAGGATGCGTTGGATACTCATCGCTCAAAAATGTTTTGGTGCAGCCTCAAAATTTTTTGGGCGGATGATAATCTCAGTAGATGGATGATGGATCATAGAGAGTATAGAAAAACGTATGCAGTGAGTTACAGAATGGATGCAGTCGCGTAACCAACGATGGCAAGTGTTTCTCTCCGTTTTACATCCTCTTTCCATCCATTGGTGCAGTGTGACATGGGCTTTAATTTGTTGAAAACACTGTATAGTTTCAATGATTTATTCAGCACTTTATTTAGAGATATACTGAGCATTTGTAATCCCTATTACATACTATGAAAGGCCTCCTCTAAGCTCGTTTTCACATATAAATTGCATTTCCAAACTGTGAAATATGTGTGAGATCGCAGACAATCAATTATTTGAATACAGTACATAATTAAAAAAATTAACATGTTGAGCAAGGTATATTTATTAACAAATAGCAGAAAAAATATTACACAAGGACTTTTTGCAAGCTTAACCATCCTCATCTTCTAAATCTAATATTGGCAACCAATATTTTTTTCCAATTAATATATTATAAAATTGCAAATGGTTAAAATCCTAATGATCTTGTAATGTCTGTTCTTGGTATTAATTTAGATGGCTTTTGTTATCACTGCCAATCTTAGCACATCTAAAATAAAGGGGGATATTTAATGAAATAGCTCAATTGCAATTGTTATATTTATTATTGTTGTTATTATTCTTATTACCATAAACTTTTATTGATTAAACATGGAACTTAGTCAACTGAACATTTAAAAATATATCACAAATATCATTGACTGGCTCCGATGTTTGAAATGGGTTGTTGATAGTAGTAGTAGTAGTAATAGTAATAATAATAGTAATAATAATAATGTGGAAAATGTTGTCAAGAATGAGGCGGTGAAGATCTTGTGGGACTTTTGAATACAGACAGATTGCCATTTGGAACACAGCATGCCAGATATTATGGTTGTTGACTTGACATGGGCATGGCTTAAAATGGGAACCATCAAGAAAGAAACGGAAGGTTTAATACTTGTTGCTCAAGAACAAGCACTACCAACTAATGCCATAAAAGTGAAGATACAAAAATCCACTGACAATCCAAACTACTGACTTTGCAGTGACTATTTCGCATTTAATATGTGAGTGTGGTAAAATTCCACAAACCAATTACAAAGCTAGTCATGACTGATTTGCTAAATTAATTCACTGGTCATTATGTAAAAAATACGACTTAAATGTATCCAAAAAGTCATGGAAACATAAAGTGGAAAAAGTTGTCAAAAATGAGAAGGTGAAAATCTTGTGGGACTTTCAAATACAGAGAGATCATCATTTGGAACACAACTTATCAGATATCTCAGTTGTAGAAAATCAAAGTGTACAATTCATTGATATCATTGTACCAGGAGACGCCAGAGTTGAAGAAAAAGAACTGGAAAAAAAATCACAAAATATCGCGACCTGGCCATTGAAACTATGTGATTATGGATGAAACATGTAACAGTGATACCCACTGTCATCAGGGCACTTGGTACCCTGTCCAAGAATTTGATAAAATACATCAAGAAATTGCAGCTTCCTGCAATAACACCAGCGGAACTTCAAAAAACTGTGCTACTCGGAACATCGTACATCTTAAGAAAATACTTGGTTAATACCTAGGGAGCCAGCAGCAGCCCGTATCAACCATCAATGCCAGTCAATTGTATTTGTGATACATTTTTAAATGTTCAGTTGACTGAGTTTCACATTCAATGAATAATAATAATAATAATAATAATAATAATAATAATAATAATAATAATAATAATAATAATAACCATTTGTCTGTNAATAATAATAATAATAATAATAATAATAATAATAATAATAATAATAATAATAATAATAATAATAATAATAACCATTTGTCTGTGTAGTTAATAACATAACATGAACAAATAAATAAACAAGTCTCTGTGAGGATAGTAAGTTTATATTTTGCTCTTGAGAGGAAGGATATGGGAGAACAAAAAAGAAATATTAGGAAGAGTATGATTTGCTGAAAACTAAATTATATTTATATTTATAAATTTTATTTTTCCTTTTTTATTTCATCAGTTTATGTTTTCTATTTAAATCTTAATTCATCAGGCCAATGTCATTTGAAAATATAAAAAATAATAATGGTGGAATATTTTATATATGTATGTATGTATATATGTATGTATGCATGCTGTTCAGCTTCCTTCGGGTATTATCCCACGTCGTTGTAGTTGTGCTTTTAAAGTTGTAGCAACATTTCGGCAGAATCTCATCTGCCATCATCAGGCTTCTGTATT